>BDUI01006519.1:64600-90545 GCA_002335545.1 Apodemus speciosus
CCACTACCACCCCACTACCACCCCACCACCACCATGACTTCTCAGCCACTAAACTGTGAGCCAAAACGAAGCCTTCCTCCCCTCAGTAGCCTCTGTCTCATCACAGATAAGAGGCTAGAGCAGAGAGCTTCTCTGGCCTTGTCCCCCTCCTTCCCTCCCTGGGCCCAGCAAGAGGAATGGCTCTCCAAGTCAAGCTGTCTGTTCTCYAGGGAGGGGTAAGCATCTGCCTGCATGGCCTCCCCAGGCACCACACAAATACAGCCACATCCTCACAGCTCTGTGCTGAACAGCTGGGAAGCAGCCAGGAAAACGATCAAACATTAATAATGAATTTGCTTTGACAGCCGCTTCTTTTTTCTCTTTCCTGCTATTCACAGTCCGTCACCTTAAGTACCARCAAATAGCTCACAGCATTGCTGAGAGAACTCCGCAAGGAAAAGGATCTAGTGGATGAGAAAGGCAAAGGGCTTTCCAGACAGATGAAGCGGCGGATGGCAGGGTTGACGAACATACCTCATCATGAAGAGATTATCTTGCAAGGCCCCGCCACTGGTTGTCTGATACCTACTATGCTAAGACRGCTGAGCGGGCCCTCTGCAGGACAACTGTGTTCCAAGGTAAGGGTGCTTGAGTGACTTCCCCTGGACACACTTCAAACCATCAACTTCCCAGGAGCACAGGCACAAATGGCCAGAGAGACACAACAGCCCCTGAACCTGAGGCAGAGGAGAGAGAGCATAGAGTGGGACACAGCAGCAAGATAAAGGGTGAAGAGCAAAGAGAATACAGGCAGGCAGTTCTCTCTTTCTCATACCTCTCAAACTGGGTTCTGAAATCTAGCTGCCATGAGTGCACTATATCATAAGCATAGATAAACGCAATATTGAAATTTATTAAACAGTAACATCACAGATTCGCTGATCTGATGACAGCAGCTTGGGATAAATCCCACCTACCTTGGAAATCTGACTGAGGTGAATTCAGGTATTATTTTTTTTATCCCAATCTTAATTAGTAATGTCCATTTGTGTTTATCTCTGCGTATACATACGACTACATATCTATAGGCATGTATGTGGTTTGCAGAATAAATGCAGGTTAAAGAGGCTGACACAGAGTTCTCAGTATTCAGAAGTGGCTGAGAACAGGTCTATGTTGCTAAGATAAGGAGCCAGGCAAGTGCTGGGGTCAGGTGGGTCTGAGCGAAAAGCTGCAAAGTCCAGCTGAAGTGAAAGGCTGAGAGACAACTGGTGACGGAGAAGAAATTGCAGCTYCGAGGACAGGTCCTGATGGATAAAGAGCAGTGGGAAGACAGTGGAGTAAGCCATTGCAGACACCAGAGACAACAGGGATGGTCAGGGGGCCCACTGCCTCTTGGTTCTTGACAGATATGCCATGTCAGACGATAGGTTGATGTGAGGCAATGCTACCCCAGTGTTGGGTGTCCATCTCAATGGGTTCCCCGTGACACTGTCACACACTCTCCTTGCTTCTGTGGATCTGCTAAATTCTTAGCTTTGGCTTGGTTCCCTAATTTTAAGGTATGCATGAACCCCAATCTGAAATCACCCCCATACTTTTATACAGTGGCTCCCTTTCTGTTCCTGGGAATGAGTTATTCATGTCTGTGCTGCAGGGTGGTACCTGACAGATTGTGTGGTTTCAGGATCCACCAAGATGTGGATCTCCACAAAATGGAGTCAAAYGCTGCTTGAAAAATGGAGTCTCCTCGGTCAAGGCACAGTCTAAAGAACCACTGTTTCATATCCTGAAGGCTGGGAGAAGGCAGAGCTCCATCACTTTACAATAGATCTAGGGCATGGTTGGGAAGGGGCAGGTGGAATCCTGGATCTCTGAGATGTGCTCCAGCCCCCGTCTGCCACCATCTTAAATACAAGAGGAGGCCCTGTGAGTGAATCCTCAGTGGGGACCATCTTGTAGCCCCTGTTTTATGATGGCCACAGCATCCAATTCATCCAATCATGAGTGCAAGTCATGTTCCCATTCCATATCCACCCAGTGCCATACACTTTTCCTGGACGATAATCCCCTCCCCACTTTCCTCATCTCAGTTCATGTAATTGCCAGCAGAGATGACCTGTCCCTAGGTCATGGGGTGTAGTTGTTATTCCTGACCACCGAGCACACTGAGTCCCCCCAGACATGCTGACACATGCTGACATAGCTGCACAGGTCCTCAAAGGACAAATGAGACTTTCACTGACACCCTTAGAGAGGGGAGGGTCTTTTTCCTCTGATAGATGTGAGTGTGAGTAGAACCTCCCCTTTCACTTAAGGAAGTCTGAAGTGAAGTCAAGACTGGCACCACGAGGGTCACAAAACTGCATCTTGATGACACAGTTTAGTCCCCAAGTATAGGATGCATGCATAGCTTAACCCGTAAACGTGTTCTTAATATGAGATACCAATTTCTCTTGTGTCTTAGTTAGGCTTTTACTGCTATGAACAGACACCTTGACCAAGGCAAGTCTTAAGGACAACATTTAATTGGCACTGGCTTACAGGTTCAGAGGTTCAGTACATTATCATCAAGGTGGGAGCATGGCAGCATCCAGGCAGGCAGGAGGAGCAGGGAATTCTACATCTTCATCTGAAGACTGCTAGTGGAAGATCTGACTTCCAGGCAGCTAGGATGAGGGTCCTAAAGCCCACACCCACAGTGACACATCTACCCCAATAGGGCCACACCTTCTCATAGTGCCACTCCCCAGGCTGAGCATGCACAAACCATCAAACCTTGCTTTCTTCAGTCCAGGTCATTTTATGTTTCTGCTCCTACAAAAATTGATAATAATGCCTCTGGAAGGAGGCAAAGCCATGGATAAGGACAGTCGAGTAGTAAGATGCTTCTGGCCCACATCCTGGCCCTTTGTTCCTTCCTTAGCTCAGCCTAACCCACCCCCTGTAACCAACTCTGCCACTGAGCCTCAGGTTAGAATTCCTTAAAATCCCCAATGCCCCCAGAATTCAGGACTTTAAAAGCAGTTCATGTGTAGCGCAGACTGGATGATGAATCACGGAAGAGCRCCCTCTCAACAATACATTTTCAAAGAATTAGAAACCATCACATGGAGTATTGAGATTAAAATAAGGACAAGATGATGCCAGTGCAAAAATGCCAAAGTTCCTATTCCAGTAGGAAAAATTCCAAACCACGGCCAACTCATAGGGAAATCCAGTGGCGCTCACTCTTCCATGCTGTTCTTCATACATCTCCCTCGTGTAATCCTCTGCGCATTCTGTAGCTCTGTCTCCATTTGTGGCATGGAGAAATAGCAGCAGTTGGTACCTTAAATGTGTGTGAATTACATAAAAGGCAATCCTGATTAGAGCTGAAGGTTTTAATTAAATGAGCAATTAGCCTTGAGCATGGATGTTTATACAAAAGGAAAATCAGCTAATTAATTTGGATAATGACTTGCTCCTGTGAACATGAGCCTGCCCGGGGCTTAGCATGGCACCGGGGTGTTTGCACAACTGGAGGAGGTAACAGCTGGGGTCAGGTTGGGGTCCTAMAAGGAGAAACTCACACATGATTACTAAGTGGTCTGTAARGGACATCCTGGCTTGCCCACCACACCCCCTGCCCCTGCCTTTCACCCAATGCACAGTGCCTTACCAGCTGCCTAGATCGCCACTGTAGGCTCAGAACCTCTCCCTGCAGGCACATTTGATGCTGGAGCTGTGYGGACTCAGTCATCAGGAGAAAACCGGCACTGGGAGGTGAGGTGACTGTGGTGGCTGCTGTTAATTGTCAACCTGACAGAATCTGGGATCATCTGGGACATAGGTGCCTGGACATGGCTGTGGAGATACCTTSCTTGGGTTAACTGAGGTAAGAAGACTTGTCTACTGTGGATGTGGCCATCCCCTGGCTGGGCTCTCAGGCCGTATGGAGGAAGTGAGCGCAGAACAACAACATTCATCCCTCTCTGCTTGCAGACTAAGGATACATGACCAACTGCTTCAGCTCTTGCTGCTTCAGTCTCCCCACTACCACAAGCTATAAACTTAAGCTATGAGCTAAAATAAGCCCCATTTCCTCTAAGCTGTTTTTGTTGGGGTTATTTTATCACAGCAATGGGAAAAGATACTAAGATGCTATCCAATCTGTCAGCCAAGACAGTACTCACAGATGTGAAGATGTTGGCTTGATACAATGTTGCTCTTTCCTGCAGAGAAGTGACCAAGTGACTTTGCAATGTTTCTAGATTCGCTCAGGCTAAATCATTTAAATTTTGTAACAGAGACGGGAGTTTTGTTGGGTTTTATGCTTGTTTGTTTTGCTTGAGAGTAAAAAGCACAAGAGTGATTTATACTAATCTGTGTGATCCCATCCCCACTGGCACAGGAACCCTGACCACTGTTCAACTCCAACATCCTTGACAGCACTGTTGTAGCATAGCTGAGACCAGTGGTAGCTAACATAAAGTTCAACGTGCAGAATGTTATCAAAACCACTGAATGCTTGAATCAAAACAATAATAAAGTATATATGGAGTGTGGGCATTTTAAAATTTTAGAGCTGGAAGTGGAKAGAAGGTGGCTCAGCAGAGCATGCCCTGCTCTTGCAGATGGCCTGAGTTCAGTTGCCAGCACCCATATCAGGTGACTCACAACTGCCTATGACTGCAGTCCCAGAGACCATCCAGCTTCTGCAGGGCATCTGCATACATATGCATGCATGTGTGCACACACATATACATATAATTAAAAATAAAATCTTTCCATTCTTGCTGCCTGGCAGTCGCAGGAATTGCTTAGAGGCTCTCATTGTTCTCTGTCCCATCCCCTTCCTCAGCTGCTCCTGAGAGCTGAGCGAAGCCTGCAGGTGGCCCTCCTTTGGAAAGTGCAGTGTGTCCCCGTGCACATCTTTGTCCATGCAGGCTGGCAAAGCCAAGGCCACTGACTCCTGGCTCCAGGTCTGCCCTGTCCCCCAAGCTCAGCTCTGATATCCAGGTTCTTGGGGTATCTTTGATTCCTATGGGGAAAATGTTGACACAGCATCCTCCAAAATTCCCCCAAATAATAACACACAAAGTAATCATACAGGGGTTGCCTAAATGACATCAATCTCGATGTTATAAAATACTTTATTTCCAAATTCCCTAAATATGATTCAGCCTGTTTGTATATCAATTGTGAGCTATTACAAGAAAGATATGCATGTGTGTTCTTTTCACTGTACAGTCCCTGATAATTAAACCTAATAAGCCTTACAGGGATCTGGGGCTAGGCTTTGAGCTTATTGTGTTATATGGAAAAAACAGTGCAGAGTGGCCCCTGTGCTGGGGGCAATAGAATGGCCTGTTGTCTTTGGAATAAGCAGCTGGGAGTAAGAACGTCAACATTAGTAAGCCTGTGTGACATGGTGGCCATGTGACACAGCAGCTTCTGCAGTCTCCCTGACAACTTCATGGTGCCAGTGGCTGGGGGACCACTGTAGACCCCTCAGTCGAGAGCAGCGAAAGATGGTGACAGAATGAAGATGTCATTTAGGGCTAACAAGCTAGCACCAAGGGAGTCTGAGAACAGAAACCACAGAGAGATGCTGTAGAAGAGTRAGGGAGTGGGGGACGGCAGGGAAGATGGGGGCCTGTGGGTATGAGAATAGCGCAGAGTGTGGGGACAGAGGAAGAGAGAAGGTTGGGAGGGGTGTAAGATGCTAGCTGGTGAGCTGGGACCACTGTGCGAGAGCTTCTGTTGTGACCACTGTGTGAGAGCTCCCGTGNGCCTTATGTCCTCCTCACAAATGAAGGCTTTCTTGGTATCCATGGTAACATGAGATGAGACTGAAGAACTTGGATATGGAAAATTCTGAAGCAGGAATTTCCCCAGTGAAGAACTGAGCATGTGTGGCCTCTCCCATCTCAATGGCTATGCATAATGGTCACAGTTACTGTGTCGGCTCGGGTGAACTACAGTATTCAGATATTTGACCAACTTTCCTAGGTGCTTCTGTGAGGTGCTGTTTAGATGAGTCATGATTTACGTATACAGACTGAATAAAACAGATTGTTTTCCATGGCTGGATGGGCCTCACCTAATTGGCTGAATTCTGCCTGCCAATGGGCTTTAGACTTGAGCTAAGAACACAGGCTCTTCCCTGGGTCTTGTAGATAACCCCATCTTATACACCTGACCATCCACACCTCAGGACTACCTCCTAAGACAGCACAGCATCTTTGTCAGCAATAGTAATGCACTCCAGCCTTGCATGGATGAAGCCCAGAGGATACTTGCTGTTGAGTGTGTAATTAGTGTCCCATTAGTGTCATTCATGTCCCATGAGCCCTTGGTCAGTTTGAGCTCCCATGCCACCCAGAGCCCACCTTCCATTTTGAAAAGTCTATGTTGAGCGCTCTGGTGCATTAGTAACTTCCTGGGAAGGTGGAAGCTTCTGAGCTGGAAGGGGCAGCATGATCCCTCAACGGTCCTATTTGTACACAAAGCCACTCTGTCATGAGTTTCGGAATGATGCACATGGAGAAGCATTATTATTTTCTTTTAATGTCAGATCATTCTTTCTTTTCATTTCAAATCATTCCCAGTCTTTGAAAGAGCCTGAGAAGATCCAGGGACCCTGCAAGACAAGCCCACTGCTAGACACTCAGGAAATGTGGTTCACAGCTGGCTCTGCAAGGGGAAGCTGTCAGCAGCCCTGTCACAGAAGYCKACCTGAGAGAAAGGCAGCTCACAGCACACCATGCACTTGCACACAAACACACACATGCACATACATACAAACACACATACACATACAGACATACACATATACACACACAAATGARCATACACACAACACACACACAAAATACACACATACACACATACAGAGAAAAGACACATGCACAGACATACACATACACAGACACACACATGTGCTCAAATAGTTGAGTGCTTGACCCCTGGCAGCACTGTTTTCGGAAGTAAGGCCTTCCTGCAGGAAGCTGTCACTGGGAGCTGGCTCTGAGAGCATAGCCTTGAGGACTTTGGGGAGTGGGGAGGGCAGGGTTGAGATCTCTCAGCTTCCTGCTTCCYTCTCCCTGCCTGCCGCTTGCTTCACTGTTTCCCTAGCATCCAGAGTTCTCATTCTTCTGCAACAGTGCCACCTGAATGGTAACACAGTCTCCATTCTGTAAGTTGTCTTTGTCATTGTATTTTATGTCAGTAACATAATAGCTAGTGTACTTAGAAGCCAATGGCTGGCATCGCCATAGTGGGTCTGTGAGTTGGCCTCCTTCTCAGGGATTTGGGCCACTCCTGCCCTAGTCCTTCCAGCATCCTCAGAGGTTTGTGTGTATGGGTTCCCGCCTTCCTGGTAGGTTAGTCTCTGCAGCATGACTGCAAAGAACATAGATGAACAACAGATACCTGAATATTCAAATCATCCAATTTCCTTTTCTCCAAAATCTGACCACAAATAAAAATAAGCTGTAAACTCTACTTAGCAAAATTATCACCCAAGGGCGCCATTAGAGCAAGTGCCCTAAGAAAGTCAAGGACACACTCGAGGCTCTCCAGCTCCGAGCCTGACGCAGGGAGGAGGCCTCGGTAAACCGGGCTTCTTCCCATCCAGGTCCACAGGTATTGTTTGGCCTCCATGATACTGCAAYGTTGATCTATSAAAGCACCAGGTRGTGTAGCCAGCTAGTGCTGGGTAGATGTAGCCTGTCTGCTGGGGCACGTTCAATGGCACAGTCCGTATTCTGAATAACAGTTCTGGTATTTGGAGGCAACCTCAGCATTGTACACCGAATCGTCTGCTCAACAGGACTCGTGGTTACTTCGGAGGTCATTCCAAAATTATGTACGCTGGTATCTTGACTGTCAAGGTAATGGGTCTAGAACCCCCTACAAGACAAACCTCTGGGCCTTTAAATGAGATGGGAAACCTTGCTCTGAATGTGAGGGAAACCATCTCTGGGCTGGGAGTCGAGATTGAATAATGAGGAGCCAGTGAGCTGAACGCCAGCATCTGCCTCTCTCTGCTTCCTGACCACAGTGAGATGTGATCAGCCACCTCATGTTGCTTCTGCCATGGCTCCTTGCCTGTGAGGAACTGTGCCTTCAAACCATGACCAAAACAAGCCCTTCTCCTCCTAGGCTGCATCKGTCATGCATCTTGCCACAGCAGTGATAAACAGAGGAATCAGAGTATCATTTTACAATGCCTTTTTGGATAGGGGGGGGGAATCATCTTTTTCGTTGTTTTATTTGTTAAGAGTGCCACTTATTAGAAACAAGAGCAGAATGAGAAGTCCCCAAAGTCTTTATTTGGCAGTGAATTGCTGGGGACAGTGTGACTGCACCCCAGTTAGCACAGGGCCGGGAGGCAATAGGTGGAAAGTTCCAGAAAAGCCGTTCCCGGAGCCATGGGGCACTGTAACATTCTGTTCTCCTAAGCATGCTGCTCCATTCATATTCCAGGGCTCACTGCTCACGGAATTTCAGATGGCTTTGCTGTTTCTATTCACGCCCCAAACCCAGGTAATGTTTTGAATTTTTAAGATGTATTTCATTCCTGAGAGGCGGCAAGGATCGGAAGCCTTTGTACACCCAGTTAATGACCCGTAAGAAAATCCCATTATCAACCAGGTTTGTCCAGACTCAACCTTCTAAACAACCGATAGCATCTTTGTTTCTAGAAAGGTGGCACTGGCTGAGATAGCTAACCCACGATCCTACNCCTCGAACTCAGAAATCCACCTGCCTCTGCCTCCCAGAGTACAGGGATTACAGGCCTGTGCCACCACTGCCCGGCTAATCTACAATTTCTTAATGATTCGTTTGTTGATAGACATTTGGATAGTTTCCACCTTTTGGCTGTTGAATAATGTAGTKAGCACTGGTGAGTGGTAGTTTGAATGATTTCAGTTGTTTGGGGTATCTAGAAGTAGAAATTGTTGGGTTCTAGGGTGAATCTATTTTTAGCTTTCTTTGAGAAACCATCTGTATTTTCAAGGCAGCAGAACCCTAAGTAGCCCTACAAGCAATGTGTAAACATTCTGATTTTCCCACACCCTTGCCAACATTTGTTATTTTGATGTAATTTTATTTAATTATTTAAAAATCTCTACAGAGTGTGCAGTGATGGTTCATTGTGCTTAGGTTTGCATTTCTCTTATGATTAGTGGTGGCGATGCTCTTTGCATAGGTTTGTTGGCTATTTATATATCTTGTTGGAGAAATGTTATTCAAACTTTGCCAGTTTTCAAGTGGATATTTTTGTCTTCTAGTATTAATATTTAATTTGCTGTATATCTTGCAAATGTTTTTGTTATTCTTTGGGCCTTTCCTCCCCTCTCCTGACAGTGTCTTAAGTGTCTTAACTAAAAGTTTACATTCTGATGAGCTCTAGTTTTTCTATTTTTACTTTTGCTGGCACATTTTGTTTCATGTATAAGAAATCATTGCCATATCTGATGCCATATAGATTTTCTCATGTGTTTCCTTCTGAGACTGTTATAGCTTTACCTTCTTAAAATTTTTCTTTATTTAATTAAAAAATTATTTCATTCAGTATCTTTTAATCACATTCCCCAACTCCTCTGGTCCTTGTCACCTCTCCACTTACCTAGCTCCATGCCTTTACTTTTAGGTCTTTGACTCATTTCAAGTTAGTTTTGTGTATGATACACAGTAAGGACCCAAGATCATTATATGTCTGTGTGTATGTGCATGTGCACACGTGCACACATGCGTACAGGTACACATGGAGACCAGAGGTTGATGGCAAGTATCTTCTTCAATCATTCTCTACATTATTTAAAAAATATTTATTACTATTGTTACTACTGTACACATATGCATATGCCCAGTTGCCTTGAYTTTTGTTTTCTTGCTGGATTGGCCTGACATCCATTCTAAAATCAGTTGAACACATAGGTGTGTTTCTGAATACTTTGATTTATTCTGTTGATCCATAGGTCCTTATATCAGTATTGTACTGTTTTAAGTATTGTAGTTAATCTTCAAATTAGGATGTGAGACATCTTTCTCTCATTTACAGATTGTTTTGGTTATCCAGTCTGCATTGACATTTCTTATGAATTTTAGGATGTTTTTTCTATTTTTACTAAAAGCACCATTGCAGTTTGTGAGGACTGTTCTGCTTCAGACAGTTGCTTAGGTATCACTGCCATCTTAGCAGTATTAAATCTTCAYAGGTTAGAACATGGAATGTCCTTCTGTTCATTTAAGCTGCATTTAAGCACCATTTTATACTTTCAGTATAGAAGGGTTTCACCTCCTTTGTTAAATTTGTTCCTAACTGCTTTATAATTTTTATTTGTTTTAAGACAGTGTCTCACTATGTAAACCTGGTTTAATTGAAACTTTCTTCTTATATAGACAAGGCTAGCCTCAAATTCAAAGTGATACACCTACTTCTGCCTACCAAATGCTGAAGTTACAGGTATACACCAGCACACCTAGCTGCTTTTTTAAAATTTCCTTGCAAATGTAATTAAAACATTTTATAATTATTCACCAAAAATATGAAGGAAAATTTTATTTCCNAGAGAGAAGGTTGGGAGGGGTGTAAGATGCTAGCTGGTGAGCTGGGACCACTGTGCGAGAGCTTCTGTTGTGACCACTGTGTGAGAGCTCCCGTGTTGAAGGGCTTGGGTCTGAGACTGAGGACCTACCACCCGTAGACCCCAGCCTTGAAGAACATCAAACCCGAGATGACCCGGGGCCTGAGACTTGAGACCCAGCCCTGCTGCACATCAGGAACTACCCTGAGCATCAGCATGCTGGGATTTTATAAGAATATGCCCACCACACCCCCACATCTTAGGTCTCAAGGTTTAAACCAATTTCCCTCCCTTTTCCCTGGCCCCAACAGACAGCTTTCCATCTCTGTTCCTAATCTGCCTTTGCAGAAGGCTCTGCCTCCCGCCTTCACATCCCTGCAGGAGAACGTTAAGTCCCACACAGAACAAAACTGTCCACTCCCAAGTAGCCACAGAAAGGTCTGGGCCATTGGGTTCCCACACACGAAGCTCTCTCAGCCAGCCTCTGTGCAGTTAGTTTTACTATCTGACATTAAAAGAAAATAATAATGCTTCTCCATGTGTATCATCCCGAAACTCATGACAGAGTGGCTTCGTGTACAAATAGGACCGTTGAGGGATCATGCTGCTCCTTCCAGCATCCATAAAAGCTCAGAAGCATGTCCTAACCACCCGCTGTTCTCTTCTGTCTCAATAATTCATTACGGTATTAATAGGCCAACATTCTGTGCACAGTAAAATAAAGACATAGTTCAAGTTTCTCTTAAAAATTCCCTCAAAAAAAAACTCCCTCAAGCTGGGAGAAAAATCAAGGCCGACTTCCTGGTCTTCCCACACACAGACTGGCGAACCTGGATTCCCCCCATTCTACTAGCTTTTCAACCAGAAGCTTCTGTGCATTTTAACATTGCATAACTTCGTTTTCAGTGGGTGAGTCCTCTGTGGACGCCAGAGCTGGAGAGTCGTTCCTTCTGTAGAGGCAAGCCTGCCATTTTCTGGGGTGCATCCTCTGATCCTTTGAAAAGCCCCACAAGCAAAGCAAGTCATGGTAGCTGTTGCCTGTAATCCCAACATCCAAGAGGCTGAGGCAGGAGGATAGCTGTGAATTTGAGCCCAGCCTGTGGTGCATAGTGAGTTCCAGGCCAGCCTTGGCTACTGGCTCAGACCTTGTCTCAAAAAGCCAAAGAACTGAGAGGAGATCCTTYGCCTTATGTCCTCCTCACAAATGAAGGCTTTCTTGGTATCCATGGTAACATGAGATGAGACTGAAGAACTTGGATATGGAAAATTCTGAAGCAGGAATTTCCCCAGTGAAGAACTGAGCATGTGTGGCCTCTCCCATCTCAATGGCTATGCATAATGGTCACAGTTACTGTGTCGGCTCGGGTGAACTACAGTATTCAGATATTTGACCAACTTTCCTAGGTGCTTCTGTGAGGTGCTGTTTAGATGAGTCATGATTTACGTATACAGACTGAATAAAACAGATTGTTTTCCATGGCTGGATGGGCCTCACCTAATTGGCTGAATTCTGCCTGCCAATGGGCTTTAGACTTGAGCTAAGAACACAGGCTCTTCCCTGGGTCTTGTAGATAACCCCATCTTATACACCTGACCATCCACACCTCAGGACTACCTCCTAAGACAGCACAGCATCTTTGTCAGCAATAGTAATGCACTCCAGCCTTGCATGGATGAAGCCCAGAGGATACTTGCTGTTGAGTGTGTAATTAGTGTCCCATTAGTGTCATTCATGTCCCATGAGCCCTTGGTCAGTTTGAGCTCCCATGCCACCCAGAGCCCACCTTCCATTTTGAAAAGTCTATGTTGAGCGCTCTGGTGCATTAGTAACTTCCTGGGAAGGTGGAAGCTTCTGAGCTGGAAGGGGCAGCATGATCCCTCAACGGTCCTATTTGTACACAAAGCCACTCTGTCATGAGTTTCGGAATGATGCACATGGAGAAGCATTATTATTTTCTTTTAATGTCAGATCATTCTTTCTTTTCATTTCAAATCATTCCCAGTCTTTGAAAGAGCCTGAGAAGATCCAGGGACCCTGCAAGACAAGCCCACTGCTAGACACTCAGGAAATGTGGTTCACAGCTGGCTCTGCAAGGGGAAGCTGTCAGCAGCCCTGTCACAGAAGNGTCCCACTAGCCTGCCTTTACAAACTTATTTTTAATGTTTTTAATGAGATATTATTTACATCTGACAGAAATACACCGACTTAAAGTATAGGGTTTAATGTGTTTGGTTTATTTGTGGTTGTGTCATCACCACAGCTTACTTTTAGGCCTTTTTACCACACCCCAACAAAATCCTCTGTCCACTAGCTGGCATATAAATAGCCTCATCCCTMAGCAACAACTAACCTAACTTTTTTGTTTATAGGCTTGCTTATTTTGTTAAGATGGGATCACATAAAGTATGAGATGCAGCTGGCTCTGTGTATTGATTTTATGTTCTGTAGCTTTGTGAATTCCTTTATTTACTTTGTATTTTCCCAAATATTCTTTAGTGTTTTCTATGTGTAATAATCATATTTTCACTCTTCCATTTAGACAGCTTTATTATTATTATTTTTTTCTGATCTACTTGCTCAGGCTTTAACTCCTAGTCTTATGGGGAGTAGAAGTGGCCAGAGCAATGAGTCTGAATTCTGATATTATTTGGTATTTCAGATTTTTATTTTTCATRTAATTTTGACTTCTTAATATTTTCTTTACTCTATATAAATGTTTAATMTTGTTTTAAAACTATTTTGAAAATTACCACGTTATGTACTATTTCGACCGAAGAAGCCTTGAGAGTAGAATGTTTGCTGTGGTTACAGTCTTAGAAAGGTTGCTTTCACTCCACTGTGACTTCAGAGGCCTCATGTCTTTCTGTGGCTKGATACTCCATTTCTTTTGAGTGACTGTCCCACACAAGGACTACTCACACACCRCTGCAGTGTATATGTGTCTGATAGGCACAAGTAAAACAATTAGAGACTCTTTAACAAGGAAAACCAAGGGGTTAGAACTTGCAAAAACAGCTTCATGAAATTCCATAACTGTTCTAGATTTAGATGTTTTGCCTTGTTTTTGGATATTTTGTTGTATTTGTGCTGTTCTTTGTTTTTTCCGTACAGAAACATGAGTATATTATTTTGGCTGAGTCTTCTAAGGATAATTATTGATATCAAGACCATTTAACTTTACATATTTCCTCAGAATACAGATACTGTCTTGTGTTGCTTTGTAGTACAGCTGTCAACAAATAATCAAAAAAATTAAAATTACCTTTAGTATGTGTGTGTGTGTGAGAGTGTGAGTGTGTGTGAGTGTGTGTGAGTGTGTGTGTGTGTGTGTGTGTGTGTGTGTGTGTGTAGAGGACAACTTGCTAGTCTGTGCTCTCCTTCCACCATGTGGTTTCTGGGATTGAACTCAGGTTGTCAGGGTTGGTGAAGAGGGTCCTTGCCCACTGAGCCATTTTATTTGCTCTGGTATTANTTTTAAGATGTATTTCATTCCTGAGAGGCGGCAAGGATCGGAAGCCTTTGTACACCCAGTTAATGACCCGTAAGAAAATCCCATTATCAACCAGGTTTGTCCAGACTCAACCTTCTAAACAACCGATAGCATCTTTGTTTCTAGAAAGGTGGCACTGGCTGAGATAGCTAACCCACGATCCTACGAGGTAGCTAGACCCAGCCCTCGGGTAGCTACCGAGGGAGGCTCTGGCGGTTTCGAGAAGGCTCTATGCTCTGACAGACCCAATCTATCAACACCRTCTAACTGGGACCAGCTCCACAGCCTCCTGGGAGCTCTGGTTTCTTCTTGCCCTTGACTGCGATGGATCAAGTACCCAGTTGTCAGGTGCCTCCACTGTTCAGCTGTTGGGTTTTACTCCTGCCTTCACAGATTTTTTACACATCATCCTGAGCTACTGTCTCTGYGGGCTTCTGGAGTGTGGCTCACTGTGATGGGCGCTGAGGTCCTCTGGAAGTGAGGCTCCAGCCACCAGCCAGTCATTACCTACCACTCAGATTCAACTCTAGGGTAAGAATGTATCTAAAGATCAGGGAAACTCACCACTCACAGCAAATGGCTGTGGTATCTCACCCTTCCCCCACCCTKGGTTGACTTGGTTCTTAACCATAAACCTGTCTGCTAATAGAGAAAAGACAGAACAAATTAAAACCAGGAGGTTGATAGCCACSCAGGATGTTAGACACAGCGTTGATTTATTAGCCACCACAAAGGCGGGATTGTTGCATCTGCTTATGAGTCGCTAAAGGGAAGATGACTCAAGCTTCTTCCATTTTAATYCTTGCTGCTACCCTAGCAAAAGAGCCTAGGACATTTCAAAGACAGGTCTCCAGGTGAGAAGATWCKCTYGCTCCSATAGACCATGTCTATTTGGACATGACTCATTCTGAATTGTAAGCATCGTCTTGTGARTCCTCCTTTGGTGGGAGGCAGMAATACTGCCCAGAGGTTCCAGACATCTGCACATAGGATTTGTAACACCATTTCCAAGTCTGGGTGGTGGAATATCTGATTGCCCAGTGATGGTGACTGGGTCTTAGCATGTGGAAGTCAACAGGAGCCAGATGGGTAGCAGGAGATCATCATGCTTATGAGAACAAGTTCTGTCCATGTCCACCTGTGGGACAGCTGCCCACACCCACTGCAGGAATGACAGACTCAGCAGGCATGAGCTGTCCACAGGCCCCACAGGGCCAGAGGGCTCAGCAGAGGGACAACCGATGGAGAAGCAGAGATTTTGAATGCAGCAGAGCTGTTGAGTTCTTGCTTCAGGGGCACACTTGTTTCCATTTCTCCCGCTCTCTTTGCTGCTGCCCCTTAATGGTGTCAAAACTATCCTGACGTATAGCTTTTACCCATCAAGAGAAGAGTAGTGTCACAGTCCTTCTGACAGAGTGCTACAGTGTACTTACATCAGGAAATTAAGTAAAATATAGCTAAAACYCCTTTACTATTGGGGTTAAAATGGGGGAGRTAATCTTCATAGAGTATGTGAATAKATTCATTAGATTTTAAATGTAGTGGTGATATTTTCACAAAGCAATAATGAGAAGAAACATTTTCATTATGGCGCATTTACATCTTAAGCCAACAGCCAGGAGGAAGGGATCACGAATGAAGTATGTGCCTGATGTATGTGACTCTGCTATATGTTCTTCCACACCATGACCTGTGCATGCCCCAACCCCACGCTGGCAATAAAAAGGTAATCAGCCCGAGGGAAAGAAACCCACAGAGACTTAAAGCACAACAAAATATCATCTGAGAAACGTCAGTGCACGTAGCTTAGATAGATAGAAAATTACCCTCAGAGGGCAGCAGCCAATGGGTTTGAGTCTACTGTCCCTAGAAATGGGCTCATATTTTGTGACTTTTCCTAAGGATGATGATAAACTAAAGAACACTGAAGCACTGAGCTTGCTGGGATTACAGACGGGACTGTGGGCGACTCAAAGGCAGCCACTGCAGTACAAAGGCCACCTTGACACGGATGGTGCTCCTCTGGAAACGTCCCCCAACTTGTAGACAGCCCAGCTGCAGAGTCTTTGACCCCTGGTGACTGGTGACTGTTGACATAACCTCTAGATGTGACYTCCTGAGTCTTGTAAAGAAACTCTTAACGGGTCACATTGGAATTCTACGCAAAGCCTCCACTAGGATCTGACAGACCTCTGAGCTGTCCTTGACAAGCTCTGTCAGAGGCTGTGACACAGCAGATTCTAAAACCAACCTATGCCCAACTCTCTGATCTCTAGTGGCCCGTGAAGAAGAGGGTTAGGAAAGGGAGACTGTGAATACACACCAGTCATCAGACACAGAAATAAACAAGACACAGAAATAAAATCCTCCCTGTGAGTCCAGAGCTTGGCTCAGTGCTCAGGATGTCCCCTTCATAAGTGGCTTGGCGTTCCCTGCAACCACCATCAGAGCTTTTCTCATCCCTGGGGTTGAGTCCYGGTACCCACATGGTGGTCCAAGCCATCTGTAGCTCCAGTCCCAGGGGATCCTACACTTCCTTCTGTCTTCCATGGGCACTGCACCCATGTAGTACACAGACATACATGCAGGCAAAATCCTCATGCACATAGATATAAACGATTACTTTAAAAAGTGTTTTAAAGGGAGATGTGTTCCAGTAGAGCACACACTTTCCATGTATTTTCCTACAAACACCTCCCCCCCTTTATTTTGCTTGCTAGCCTATAAAGTGGGCGACTCTCTCTGAGGCATGTGGGGAGAGAACCAGGTTCTATAGTGTGCCTTTGTCATAAGGAACTCATGCTCAGGTCAGGTAGCAGGGGCTCCTGTGCTGGCTGAGGGAGCCACATTATGCAGTGGCCAGGTATGAACACCGTGGCAGTCAGCTTGCAGTGATATAATTCACCTTGACCTCAGGAGATTTACATGACTCCAAACACGTGGGCTCTAGATGTCCATGAGCCCTTACGTCGGAAGCCCTTATGAGGAGGAACAACAAGACATGTGCACAACCCAGGGATAGATCCCTGCACAGTGCTGTGTACAGCCAGGATGGGCTCACTCGCTCGAGTAAAGAAGAGAGGCCTCCCGGAAAGGCAACCACGTCTGCAGCTTCAGTTACAGCAGCAGAGGATGAAAAGCTCCCCTCGCTCTGGAGGGAACTGTGACGGTAAAATCAATGCATCCTGTGTTTTCATTCTTACCGCATGTTTTAAAGATGGATAACAGGAAGCAGGCATTGAACTATGAATATAACCCAAAATGAGAAGCAGGCCACAGAAGTTTACACCTGTCCAGCTGTGGTGGACATCTGGCTGGGGCCCATGTACACCTGTCTACCTGTCCACCTGTTGTGGACATCTGGCAGGGGACAATTCACACCTGTCTACCTGTCCACCTGTTGTGGACACATGTCTGAGACCCATTCATACCTGTCCACCTGTTGTAGACATATGTCTGNACTACAAGTTTGTCTGGGTTACACAGTGAGTTGCAGGCCAGTATGGGCTACATGCCCAAGACCCTGTCTCAAACAAGCAAACAAACAAACATGTCAGAAATGTAATTTGTGTTAATAAATAAAAGAAACTGCCTTTTTATAGGTATTAATTCATACTTCTATARTTTGATCTGAGTTTAAAGATGCTTAATTAGACTTTGAGTTTTTATTGTTTAAGAAATACTCATCTGCTGGGCGATGATGGCSCATGCCTTTAATCCTAGCACTTGGAAGGCAAAGGCAGGTGGATCTCTGAATTTGAAGCCAGCAACAGTCTAATCTGTAAAGTGAGTTCAAGGACAGCCAGGGCTGTTACAGAGAAAGAAACCTTGCCTCGAAAAACCAAACCAACCAAACAAATAAAAACCTTGAAACAAAAATACCCCCCCCCACCAACAAAGAACCCATACCAAAACAAACAAACAAACAAACAAACAAACAAACAAAAAAATACTCATCTGTTGCACATCTAATTTATATTACATTTCATTAAGAAAGTAACTGATATTGCTCTTTTATTTCAGCTAAACCATTTACTTCTAAAGTGAAGCAAATGCGATTACATAGAGAAGACTTTGAAATATTAAAGGTGATTGGTCGAGGAGCTTTTGGGGAGGTAAGAGATATTTTATATGTTTGTTAATTGTTTTCAAAGGCGTTTTTTATATAATGGTGAAAGGTGATTTGCCTGCTGTTATAGTTGATATGGCTGACTAGAAAATAGATTAAAGTTGTAAATGAAACATTTTATGTGGCATTTTCTTTTCCATATGTACTAAATTTTGTTTCTGTCTGTTCTCCTTCTCATGCCAAAGTCATACTCTCTTATGGTACTTCATCTCCTAAGAATCGTGGTGTGTCTGGTAGTGAGTCTTCTCCTGTTCCTGTGCTTGCCTCTCCCTGTGTTTTCATACCACTTCAGAATCTCATTCACGCACACGCACACGTGCACACACAGGCATGCACATGGAAGAGAGAGAGAGAGGGGGGGGAGGGAGAGAGAGAAATGCTAGGGAGAAAGAGAGAAACAGAAATCAGAAATTTGTGCTAGGGTTCCATTGAAACTGGAGATAAGATTATAACTACTTGAAATTCTAAGATATGAGTCAGCTAATTCATAGACATGATATATTTCTTTTAAGTTTTGTACATTAGTAGCTTTTTTTTTAAGTTATAGAGGATTTCACATCTTTCAGCAGGTTTACTAGATGCATGGTATTTTTGAGGTTATTTTAATTAAAATGGCTTATATTTCACTTTCTAATTGTTGAAAATGCAAATCAGCAATAGTGTCAGGCCTTGGAGCCTCCCCTTGATCCTAATTTGGGCCTATCTCTGAACCTCCTTTCCCTTGGTGTCTTCTCCATTTTTGTCCCTGTAGTTCCTTTAGACAGGAACAGTTCTGGGTCAGAGATTTTGACTGTGGGGTGGCAACCCCATCACTCCACTTTATGTCCTGTCTTTCTACTGCAGATGGACTCTGCAGTCCCCTCTCCCCACTGTTGGGCATTTCATCTAAGGCCCCTCCCTCAGAGTGCTGAGAGTCTCTCACCTCCCAGGTCTCTAGACGGTCCTCCCATCTCCCACCTCTCCAGATTGCTGTTTTCATTCATTCTGGGCACCAGGCTCCCACCTCCCCAGGATTGCTTTCTTCTCCTTCCCAAGTGGGTTGAGGCATCCTCGATTGTTAACCTTGAGTTCTGTGGATTTAAAAAGGATTCCATCTTGGTTGTGTACTATCCTTTTTATGCATCAATGGATTTGGTTTGCTCCARAAAATATGTGTGTATTTAATTTTTTTTTCACTTTTTTAGTGTTGGATTTTTCGAGACAGGGTTTCTCTGTGTAGCCCTGGCTGTCCTGGAACTTTGTAGAGGAGGCTGGCTTCAAACTCAGAGATCTATCTGCCTGCCTCTGCCTCCCAAGCACTGGGATTAAAGTTGTGAGCCACCACTGCCCAGCTGTTTTTTTCACCTATTTTTGATACAGAACGTGGCCTGTAATTTTCTTCTAAACCCTTCATAAGATTTTGGGGGACTTGGCTTTGCTGGTTCCATAAGAGGAGTGTTCCCTGAGTGTTTACTCTTTCCGCAAGCTTCTGAAATGGTTTGTGTGCTTCTGTTGTTCCACAGGGAAGCCTTCTGAGCCTGCCTGTTACTGAGGTAGCATATTTAACTTGTACAGTGGATCTTAAAACATTGTGTGTCAGTCTTGTTTTGTTTATACTCCTCATATAACTTTTAGAACTTAATATTGTATTGATCACTTACTGATTCATAGACCATTGGTTAATCTTATTTTTAAATTCATCATACTAGGGAGTTGTCAGTTTGCTTTTTAATTAGTTAACTTCTAGTCTCTTCAGTTTTGCTGTTGTAGATTAATTCCTGCTGTTTAATATTTTATTTTCTGTGGTATTAACTTGCTATTTATTCTTCTAATTTACTGAAGTAGATCATTTTAATTTTGGATTGTTAGTTCTTCTTTTAAAATGTGCATTTGGGCTGCTTTCCTGCAAGCCGAGTCGTCTGGAGYGTTGAATTTTGATGTCATGCATCCATTGTTGTTTGCTCCAAGTGCAGTATGATTTTACATTTTCAGTTTGTTTGTTTTGCATCTGTGAGTTTAAAAGTTCATCACAGTTTCTAAGTATCTTGAGGATTTCCTGGTTATATTTCAGCCATTGAATTGTAATGTGATCAGAGCTTAGATAGCATATTTGTATGATTGGGATTTATTAGTTAGCTAAAAATAATTAATTTAGCTATTTAAAATTTCCATTTTATTTTTTTTTGTTTTCTATTGAGCTGCCATTTCTTGAGAAAGAAGTGGGTTTATTTGTTTCTTTATTTCTTTCAGTATTTTCTTGACACTTTTTTCTTTTCTTCCTGATCTATTAATTTTTAGTTTTTTCAGTTTTTGCTAATAACAAATGCAGAGTCATTTTGTCTTCCTAACGATGAACTCTTGTATCATTAAAGACTGTTCTTGTTATCTCTGTGACATTCTTTTGACAAAGGTTAGTCTGAGTTAGTGGAATTATTTTAACTGTTACCACTTGCATTAAGTACCTAGCCGANCTAATACACCCCTCGCTCTTCTACCTATGATCTCCATCATCCCTCTCTCCTGCTTCAGTAACCATGACCCCTCCATGCCTCCCCCTCCTGCACCCATGACCCCCTCCATGCCTCCCCCTCCTGCACCCATGACCCCCTCCATGCCTCCCCCTCCTGCACCCATGACTCCCTCCATACCTCTCCCTACTGTACTTATGACCCCCCTCCATGCCTTCACCTCCTGCTTTGATTTTGTTAACAGGCAGGGATTTGTGTTGCCTCTATTGGCCTTGAACTCTTGATCCTCCTGCCTCTGCTACCCAGGTGCTAAGACATATGACACCCTGCCCAAGCCCTGCCATCAAGATTTTAAAAAGAGTTTTGCTCCTTCAAGTTCTTCTTGCCAAAGAAAGGATCCACAGCCTCCATGGGCTACATCAGTGACCCCCATGGGCTCCTGGGCCTCTTCTGCTTGCAGACCTCCCTTTAGAAAATTAACATGGAGGAAAAGAGTGAGTCAAAGGGGGTCACCAGCAATGTTTCAGATAAAGGATAGAGAACGTCAGTGTGGGGGTTGAATGAAAATACCCCGTATAGACTCACAGGGAATAGCCTTAGTCAAGGTGTGGCCTTTTTGGAGGGAGTATATCATGTGGGGGTGGGCTTGAGGTTTCAAAAGCTCAAGCCAGGCTTAGTGTCCCTCTCTCTCCCTGCTGCCTGCCAATCAAGATGTAGAACTCTCAGAGACTTCTTCAGCACCGTGTCTACCTGCATGAAGCCATGCTTCCTGCCATGACAGTAATAGAATAACCCTCTGAACCTGTAAGCCAGCCCCAATTCAGTGTTGTCCTTTATAAGAGTTGCTGTGGTCATGGCATCTACTCATCTCAATGAGACCCTAAGAGAGTCAGTAAAAAAAAGATCTACTGTGTCTCGGTATTGGAATTTAAGGTTTTCATCACTTCTTCCTCCCCGGTGCCACAGTTCAGCTCAGTTATGTCACCTTTGACCTTGTTCTACAAGCTTTCTTCTCCTAGCACATGCCCCTATAGACTCAGCCTCTGGGACAGGAAATCTGTCTTCAGCCATCTTAAGGGTGAGGCTTAACGGGTTTGATTTGGGCTGTCTGTTATTGTAAATCTAAGAAGTCSTAACTAATRTAAAGRGGAGTTCCTGACAGATTGAAATCAACCAGCCTTTGATATGGATGGAGGTGCTGACAGGCCTTCTCCTGAGATTTTTCAGGCCAGCCATGCCTAGCGGCRTATGGCCTCTGAAGGAGGTGACTGTCCAGCACTGCTGTCTCCCATAAACATGTGTGCTTGAGCACTTGGTTTGAGAAGGTCATGGAATCTTTAGGAGTTGAAGGCTTGCTGAAAGAACTGGGTCACACGGGATACTGGGTCACATGGGAACTGGTCACATGGGATACTGGGTCACATGGGAACTGGGTCACATGGAACTGGTCACATGGAACTGGTCACATGGGATGGGCCTGGGTCTCACTTCCTGTACTCTCATTACCTGGCTCCTTCTTGTCCTGCCAACATGGTCCTCTCTATCATGATAAAATGAATTCTTTRGTATAAACCAAAATCGAACGTTTCTACCCTAATTTACTTTTATGAGCGTATCTTATCACAGAGGAGGAAAAAGTAAGTCACAGGGCACTGAGCCCTTGTCCATAGGAAGCCTGGACTTTCCCCTGCCAAGGAAGGGAGTGGCACCTGGAACCCTCATGGAACCCAGAGNATGTCTGGGACCCATTCATAACCTGTCCACCTGTTGTAGACACCTGGCTGGGGCCCATTCATGCCTGTCCACCTGTCCACCTATTGTGGACATCTGGCAGGGACTCATACAGTTGCCTCCCACAGATGGACCCTGCACTTAAACTTCAACTGCTCAAATCCAAGAATCTCCAGGCTCAACACCACAGCAAAACATGTTTCTCTGAGTCTCCATGAGGTAAAGTTAGGCTCACCCATGTGTATGTGTATGTGAGTGTGCACATGAACGAAAGTGTATGTGTGCGTGTGTATGTATGTGTGTGTATCTGTGTACACACTTTGTATGCGCATGCTTGAGGAGGCCACAGAACAACCACAGGTATTGTTCCTTGATAATGCTGAGCTTGTGTTTTTAGACAACATCTCTCCCTGCCCTGGAGCCTGCAGATTCAACTCGGCTCACTGGCGAGCAGGAGTCCCAGGGCTCCTCCTGTCTCTCGCTCCTGGCACTGGTATTAGATGCATGTACCATGTTTGCTGTTTTGGAATGCRCTCTGAGACTCAGACTTAAGAACTTCATGCCTGCAAGGCAAATGTAGATGGCTTACGTACCTAGGAAAGTTCCTTGCTCGCCGTGCATTACAACAGCATCATCTAGGATGTCGGAAAACATCGGGAAGCCTGAACTCCCTGCGCATCATGCACTAGAAGACCATAGCCCATTCGGAAAGCTSTTTACAATGCATGTCAAAGGTCTGGCAAGCGATCATCACACCCATTCACTGTATTCCTGGGGATCTACTCTAAAGATAGAGCCCAAATTTCAGGGGAATATGGGATTATGGGTTCTCAACAGCATGACTAATAAACAACAATTCAAAACAATCTGCTCACCTGACACCAAACAAACAGACTCCACAGAGTCCAATCTAGGATGATAGTCAAAATATTTCAGACCCGTGTCTCATAAAGCATGGTGTTGGCATCAGAAGCGACACCTGACCCATCAGCCTGATCCCCAAGGGATGGGTGGGCAGTGACAAAACAACAGGCTCACACTGCCAAACTTAAGGAGCTACGTGTACATGTAAACCTACATTTGAATAGGGGGAGGGGAAAGCTGGTATACACACTCGATGGAAGGTGCGGCTGTCCCTGTGCCCCAGGCTTAGAGCATGTTTTCTTGCTTTGTACTTTATTCTCTTTTCCAACATTCCATAAACAGTGCTTGTTTATAATCAGGAAGAAATGAACTGCTCTCCCCAGCATAGCCCCAAGAGCTTAGATCTCCACATTCGTCTGTCTCGGGAACTCCACGGGGCACCATCGTTCAGCCGAGAAAGAGTCTGCTTGAATCGATTTTTATGCTGCTGGCGCAGGCATCTGGAACAGGTTCTCCACAGTTAAAGCGATCAAGATGCTGCTTCACTTCTGCAGTTTATCAGATGGAGTCTCTTCTGCTGCTCTGTCAGCTTTCAGAGGTTTGGAAATTATATTTAGGGGCAAATGTGACTTTTTCATTAAAAGCTTTCCAAAATAAACATGGATTCAGATACATTTTTAAGAAATGCAAGGGAGAGAGCTGGGGACCCATTTGTTCGGTTTGTCTTGATGGGAACATCTTTTGAAGTTATGTAGAGAACAGCTCTGTAGAGATCCAGGTACCAACACTGTTCCCCTCTCCCACACACACAGATTTCCCCAGCTGGCGTGGCCATCTCTCATCAGCGGGGAAAGTGCCTGACAGAAGCAAATTAGACAAGGAGTTACTTTAGCCCACAGTTTCACAGGGCCAATAGATAGCATGACAGCCAGGGCTCCCTCCATGGTGGCATGAGATTGCTTGTGAACTGTTACACACTTAGTGGATGAGGAAGGAAAGAGCTCACACCTGAACCAGGTCACCTACAACTCACTAGCCCCACCCCTGTGGCCCTAGGTTTCCCAGTGAAGGTTGTCCATGTTCCCAAAGTTCCACATTCTCCAAATACAGTGTCACCAGCTGTTTGCAGGGGGTGGGGGGACAACTCATATTCAAACCATGACATCTGCTGCATCCACACATCTATAGATACCTTTAGCTCAGCVTGTCTTTACCAGAAAGGACACATGTACGTCCACAGCCACAATCAAGACCCAGAACAGTTCCATCACCACAAACGTTCCTTGGTCAGCCTGGTTTTATCCTCAAACTGCAAGCAGCCATCCATCAATAGCCATCCTCTGTACATCTCCCTATGGGTGTTTCAGAGTTTGCTTTGTACATTCTAGTTTATAGTCAGAACTTGTCCAAGGAATGAGTCCCTGGCTGCTCACATCCTCTAAAGTCTCAAATTATGGTCAAGGGAAGACAGGAAAGGGGGTGGGATTGCTTTCCCTTCCTGGTCCATGAACTTCACCGTGGGAGAGAGGCTGATTGGCAAGGACTTTCTTCCTCCCACCCGCTGGAGGGATATAGTACTCAAGACAGCCTCCCGCATCAGTGAAACTAAAGGGCTTTTGCATGGCGGTGCCCATTTGGAGAGCCTAATTTTTCATAGCCTAATTTTTCAGAATTATCTGAATGGAAGTGTCACATATGGTAGGCCCTGAGTCAGTCCATTTGGATACCAACCGATTGCACGTAGGGGTGCGATTAGCACCCCTTGACACGAAACCAGTATTTTCTGGAAAGAAAAGAAAACAACTTGCCAAGCTTTCTCTCTAAATGTCTGCATATGGTCTACACTGGGTGTGTGCTGCATGTGGGTTTGGTTACGGGCAGGGGCTCGATGGCTGACGTAACCCAACCACCACAGCCCCAGAGATACCAAGAGTTGGCAGGCATGCAGCCCCCTGGACTGAAAGATAGAACCATATAAAAACTTTCCTGAGAAGCTGCACATCAAAGGCCTGAGTCAAACATGGCTACCCSCATTGTAGTGTGAGCAGGAGCAGGGGCCACGGTAGTGATCTATGGTCTCCACTGATGATGGTTCTGTTACTGGTGGAGTTTCAGGTTCTCCTCCAGATGTTGATGTCATTGTGCACACATCAGATATGAGTCACTAATGGACTACTGTTGACCACTGGACCAAGATGAGATGAGCCACTCTAAAAATAAATGCACTTACAAGTGTCTAATACACCCCTCGCTCTTCTACCTATGATCTCCATCATCCCTCTCTCCTGCTTCAGTAACCATGACCCCTCCATGCCTCCCCCTCCTGCACCCATGACCCCCTCCATGCCTCCCCCTCCTGCACCCATGACCCCCTCCATGCCTCCCCCTCCTGCACCCATGACTCCCTCCATACCTCTCCCTACTGTACTTATGACCCCCCTCCATGCCTTCACCTCCTGCTTTGATTTTGTTAACAGGCAGGGATTTGTGTTGCCTCTATTGGCCTTGAACTCTTGATCCTCCTGCCTCTGCTACCCAGGTGCTAAGACATATGACACCCTGCCCAAGCCCTGCCATCAAGATTTTAAAAAGAGTTTTGCTCCTTCAAGTTCTTCTTGCCAAAGAAAGGATCCACAGCCTCCATGGGCTACATCAGTGACCCCCATGGGCTCCTGGGCCTCTTCTGCTTGCAGACCTCCCTTTAGAAAATTAACATGGAGGAAA
>BDUI01006520.1:48523-68025 GCA_002335545.1 Apodemus speciosus
AAGTGCTGGGACTAAAGGCATGCGCCGCCACAGCCTGGCTACCCCACCTCTTAGCTTAAGAGGACAAAGACGCCAGGGATGACTGCCCTGCTCCCACAGATCCCACTCAGAATGAGGGTGACCCAGCATGAAGCTATGCTRTGCAAGAGCCATCTGAGACGCACAGCCAGCCTCCACATTGAGCTCTGCCCCTCCCAGGGGTCTGGGACGGTGACTACCTACCCTGCCATGTTCGTGATGTCCGTGAGACCTCTTSTGGGGCAGAACTCACTCTCTATGTCTCATTTGGCCTCTACTCAAACATCCCTGCCCCAGACGTAATTCACAGGCAGTTGTCCTGCTTACCCCATCCTAAGTGTACTCTAGGACCATCTTTATCTGAACAGCCCTCCTTCAGGATTTAAACCCCTAAGAGGCAGAYGCTCTGTGGGTCTCACTCTAGCTGTACCTAGTGGCGGTCTGCTTCCCCCCAGCACTCAGTGTGGCTCAGCACTCTGCACGGAGCCTGACACTAAGTATGTGTCCAGCTCTCCAGGGCTCCTGTGGCCTACGGAACTTACGTGGCGCAGGAAGGCGTGAGCCACTCGAGGCGGGTGCCGGGTACACGCCTCTAGCTCACGCAGGAAGAAATTGTAGTGGAAATCCCGAAGCTTTTCAAGGTTGCCAAAGAGGTGCGCACGCTGGCCACGGAGGCCCTGGGGCACATCAGGTCGATCTAACTCAGGGAAGTAGTTCTGTATGGTATAGTCAAGGGCCCGGACATACTCACGCTCCGTGGCCACCATCTCCGCCAATACTAGCTGTAGCCTATGAGGTAGGTGGAGTCAGGACCCAAGACCCTCCACAGACCTCCCTGCCCTGCCTTCTGTCTATACCTGTTGGGGCTCCTGAAGTCAGGGCTGCCTGAGAGAGGCACAGAAGGAGATGACCTGGGCCGGACACCTCCCCCGGCCTCAGGTCTGTAGCAGTCAGTAACGATGGCTGCACAGTGGCCACGATTGCAAGCGTCTCCAAGATGCTTCCCCAGGTTCCGGTCAAAGCTGTAGGCCTTCCTCAGCGGAGGGACGCTGGGTACAGCAGGAGCCCGCCTGACAGACAAAGTAGCTGTGCTGTTCGTCGATGGTGGCTTGAGTGCGGCCTCACGCTTCTGATCCAGAGCCAGCCAGGTGTCCTGGCACCGTGCCCAGGCCCAGCGACATTCCTGCCGAATGCCTTCTGAGCCTAGGCCTGTGGCCAGAGCCCACATTTTCCGGAAGTGGGCAGGGGGCAAGTCAGGGTGTCTGGTCCAGTGCAGCTGCAGCCGCTGCAGCACAACCTCTGAGTGCTCCTGCTGCAGCTCCGTCAGTAGTCGCTGCCCCTCCTGGGTCCATGTCGAGGCCTGCAACACCAAGGCCACAGAGAGATAAAAGCAGGACCCTAGCAAGCCTGCAGTGCCTTCTGCTCTGCTCCCTTGTCCCACCCGCTGGCTGGCCTGGGGACATTGAGCTTGGGATCAGACAAAGTAAGAAGACAACCAAGCCAAGCCAACTCAGAGCTTGTGGTGGAGCTTGGGCAAAGCCAGGATAGGACCTCCTCAGCCACCTGCTCGAAGAACTGGGACAGCTGCTCAGCATCTGCCAACCGCTGGCGCCGCTGGGCCAAAGCTCTGGAAAATTCCATCAGCTGGGATCTCAGGGCCAGAAAGCGCCTTCCGGGGCGCCCCAGGTCGGCAGCCTCCCAGCCAACCAGTGGCTGCAGCAACTTTTCCCCTTGCTTGACCTGTTCCTGGAGAGAGACTCAACTCAGCTGCTGAGCAGCCCAGACTCAGATCCCCCCTCTGGCATCTCTACATCATCTCTTGTGTAGTCCCGGTCCAGCAATCCTCCTGCCTCTGCTTCTGGAGTGCTGGGACTAACCGTATGCATCACCGTGCCTGACTTTCTGCCACAGGAGGTTTTGAACATATCATTTCCCAGCTTTGTCTCCCCATCCCTAACTCATTTTTGCTCGAATGAGCCTAAATTTGGCTTCCATGCTGCTTCTTTCCAGAGTTCTTGTCTTTGTGTGCAAATACATATGACTCTGAAAGCTTTTTTGCAACTGATCTCTGCTGACTGGCAACTCCAGGAGAGAAAGGATTGTTTGCCTTCACTCAAGCCCTCACCCTCGCCCCTGGCAAGGGGGCCCAGTCCCTGCAGAATGAGCAAAGAACCAAACGTACCTGGGCAACCTGGTCCAGCTCTTGAAAAGGGCCTTGGGCCTGGAGCAGTGCGTCCAGCGAGGGCTCCCCTGCTTCTTCTATTCCTGGCCAGCCCACCTCCTGCAACCACACTTCAATCTGGGTGGACACAAGCGGAGACACGCAAAGGCAGCTGCTATGATGGACCTACAGCTGCCCTGGACCAAGGGCAGGATGCAGTCTGGACGGTAGCTCTACCTGGCACAGCGCGCCCTCCTGGGCTTCCAGCGCTTGGAGGAGCTCTAGGGCCTGTATTCGCTGGTTGCTCTTCAGGGTCAGCTGATGCAACAGTTCATCCACTCGGCCATACAGCTCATCAGCCGTGTGTACTGCAGACCTGTGAAAAGCACGCAATCTTGTCTTGTGCTCTGACCGTCCCGTTTCTCCACTCCTAACGCAGGGACTCAAATCCAGCATGCGCTGAGCCAGCCAGCTGAGTGCTTGACTCGAATATAGGAGGCCGAGCTGGGGTAAGTTCTGATCGCGGGGCTTGTAGTTACCTGTAATCAGGGCTCAGGGTCACCCGTGGCATCCCTTGCTTCAGCCATGCCAGCTCCAGGCTTCCCTGGCTTTGTAACCATGACAACTGTGGTGAATCTAGAACCTGCTGCATGAGGGACCGTGTCTGCTGTAGCAGCTGACCGGCTTCCTGTAATCGAGAGTAACGGGCATCGGTTGACATGGGAGAGAAGGGAAGTCAAGGGACACTCGAGGAGATTTGGGAGGGACACTCACCCCAGACTCCATGGGTTGCTGCATAGCCTCCACACTGTCGATGACGCCCTGAAGCAGGGCGCAAGCCATCTGGCAACTCTGCTGTAGGGCTTCCAGGCGCTGTGAGCAGGTAAAAGCACGACCAACATCCAGGGATGCTCCCAGCCTCTAGGATCTAGACCCACCCCCACCCCCCGCCACCGCTGCCAGTTTCATCCTGTTCAAACTGACCCAGGAAAGGCTCCCCAACAGGTCCAGGTTACCTGTGTAACCATGCCCTTCCACCCCCCACCTGGTGCACTGACCATCCGGAAATCCAGCCAGGCCTGGTGGCAGTACCACAGGCCTCCTCCTAGTGAAGTAGGCAGCTCCACGCTAGGAATGTGGGTCAGTAGACTCTGATGAGACTGCAGCTGCTTGAACTGCAGAAGAAGGCGCCATGATGGAGGAGTATGTGGACAAGGATTCCCCACTCCCATCCTAGCCAGCCTGGCTCAGTACCTGAAGCCCTACGGGCATGGCCTCTGGCATCTTCCCAACCAGCAGCACTTGTTGTACAGCCCCTGGGGATGCTTCCTGCAAGGAATCGAAGTTCAGCCCTGCCCCTCGACTATGCAGAAAACAAGACGGGAAGGGGGCCACGATCCTCTACTCACTTGCAGCCGGCTGAGACCCCAGGTGAGGGAAGAGCTTGGGGAGCAGATCCGGGCATCGACTAGTACGGTCAGGCCCAGAGCCTGCACTTCAAGCCTAAATGGTGGGTTTTAATACCCGATTCACCGATCATAGGACTCCGTGGCCCAGTCTCAGCACCCTCCCCCCTCCCCATTCCAAGTTTCTCCCTCAAACCTGGGGATGCCTCGCAGGTAGAACAAAAGACTCAGCAGCTCGTGGCTATCACACCCGGGATGAAGCCACGCCGGACTGTGGGCACACAGGAGCAGCACTGCTCGGCCTTCTGCATCCCGTGTCCCTGTGGAGAGGAGAGAATGAATACTGACCTAATCAGGCCACCCTTCCCCCACCTCGTCGAAGTCCTCCTAACCACCTGGTAGAGTAGCCATGCCACTGGCCAGGAGTTCCCAGGTGAGGTCTCGAGCTAGGAGGCAGTCAGCAGGCCTAGGGAAGCTGGATCCATTAGGGTCTTGAGAAGAGAAATGGCTTGGGTCTGAATCGGGCCACTGGCCCAGAGACACCCTCCATGAACAAGGGCTTCAGGCTGAACAGGGTCAGAAACCTCCCAACTCTCAACGCCCACCTCCAGACAGCCCCCTCTCCTCCCCAGACTTCCCAGTCTCCCTTACCTGCCTCCAGTAGCTTTGATGATGTCTCTGATAAAGGGCTAAAGCCAGCTGACTGCACTCTGTCTGGGTCTGGGTCCCCCATCATACCTCCCCCTCGATGGTCATTCTCACCCGGTGTCAGGTTGAGTTGAGAGGACCCAGGACACAAGAGGTTTTCCATTTCAGAGAAGGCTGGCTCCTCTGACTGGGCTGGGGGTGCTTCTAATGTGTTCCTCTGATAGCCCCCTGACCCATCTGCAGCCCTTTGACCTGGAAGTGATTGAGGCTCCTTGGACAAGACATCTCCCTGAAGCCCTATGCCTTGGGTTGCCCCTACTGCTGGTCTTGAAGGTCTTGGGTCCATAGCCTGTATCGGGAGAGCAGGTTCCTCCTCTTTCCGGGGGTTCCTGAAACTGCACACAGCAGACCTCTTCTCATCTGCAGCATGGCCCTGGGAGTCGGGGGACACAACCCCACACTCAAGAGGCCCTTCCATCACTCCCTGGTAAGAGCGGGTCTGCTCTGGACAAGTGGATAACGGGTTGGGCCTTGATGTGAAAGAAGACTTCGGCTCATCCAGGAACTGGTTTGAAGATGGTGGCGCAAGACTCCGCGCGCAGGCAAGCCGGGYGCACCAGTCAGTAGGCCGTGCTAGACTGGGTACCAGGTCCCAGGAAGCATTGCGGCTAAAGTAGTCCAGCCTGGCGAGGGAAGATACAGAGTCTTCTTTGGGCCGAAGACTGGCTTACGCTTCCAAGAAGCTCTACCGAGTGGCCATACCTTCGGACACACCTTCACGCCAGGTTTAGCAGGCTCGCACCGCCGCTCTCCGCTCTAGCCCACCCAGCCAGGCCCTGACCTAGGCGCCTGTCCCAGTGCTCCCGGCCCCTCACACTCACACCCCCGGGAAGCGCCGTGGGGAAGCCGGGAGACTCTGCCACCAGAGCCCGCCCTCGAACTAACGAAGAACACACGGACCACAGCCTCGASGATGGGTACCGCGAGGCCGCCCAGAATCCAAGGGCGCCACCTTATGGTGGCTCGAAGGGCCGCAGGGCCGGTGGGGACGCGGCGCCCTCTAGGGTCTGGAGGACCGAATCACAGGTTCGTCCGGAAGGCGCTGCTCTGAGAGCCGAAGGGAACAGAGGAGGGCGGGGACAAGGCGTACCGCCCCCTGCCCTGTGCATCCCGGCCCGCGAGCCGGTGGGTTCCTACTCTCAGCGCCTCGGAGACTTGGCGGGCCCTCCCTCGACTTCTCTCTGTCGACCCCGGCAACACTCATTCCACTGTGCTCAGAGCTGGGACTGTCTGAAAGGGTGAGTGAGCCGTGGCGCCGCCAGATGGAAAGAAAGCTCTTGCACAAAGCGAAGGACGCCCTTGTAGGAGGAGGGCAAGGCTCCTCACCAGCCCCCTGATGGGACGTGGGAATTCTCGCCCAGCTCCCCTTTACGGCGCTCGTGGTCCCCAGATCTGACCCCCGAACTCATGTGAGTCCATGATTAGGGACGATCTCCAGAGAGACTCCCTATGCCCAGGCAGCGGCATGTGGATAATCTTCACGGATAGAGGGGAGGGACCACTCCTCTGTAGCCTGAGTGTCAGGTTCCCAGGCACATCCACCACAAAACAGGTGTGAGGTGTAACTCAGTGGCAGAGTCCTTGCCTGACTTGAATGAACCCCCAGGTTTGAGTAATAAAACAAACAAACAGCAAAAAGACAAAGTTTCAAAAAAATAAATTGTGTAATCGCATGACTTGTTGAACAGGAAGGTGGAGAGGGTAGCTCTGTCTCTGGGTGGGAATTGACCCAAGCCTACCAAAATACGTAAGGCTCAAACCCTTCATTTTGTTGGATTCCCTGACTTCTCTTTCCCCGTTCCCAGAAAAGCGTGCCTGAGAAAGCTGGTGCCCTGGAGCCAGAGACCGGCTGGGATCTGGTTCCATCACTCACCTCTTGTGGGGTGCTCCAGGGACCCTTTTCTCTTTGCACCTCATCTTCCTCTCCTGTAAGACAAGAAAGTCATTCGTTTCTCCTGGGGTTGCCAGATGGATCAGGCAAGACCTGATTTATCAGATATCTGTGTTCGTGCCCCGTCCTCCCATTTCGCCCTTAGCTGGGGGGTCTTGAACTGATGAAAGACTCTGATGTAGCTGGGAGATCCCTACCAGCTCGCAGCTCTGAGGCCTGAAGTCCTTTTGGAACAAGTGGGCCTGGTCTAGCACTCTTTTGAATTTGTGGGAAGATCATAAGAAAGAGGTTAGCYATGCAACCAGAAAAAGGCTCGTGGTCCCCCACACCGTGGCCTTGGTCCCTGGGAGGAGAGGACACTGGACATAATGCCTTCCCTGCCTCTAAGACAGGCGCTTCCTTCATGAATCCAGGTATCAGCTGCAGCCGTGGTGGGAACAACGGGCATCCGCACCCATCTCCGACTCTAAGGCAGATTCTGAAGAAGAGAGAGGGGCAAGGCTGGCCTTGGAGGTGTCCTTCTCCAGCCCCAGCTCTTAGGCATGTCTTCCACCCCTCCTTCCTCTAGCTTCAGTGAGCACCAGGTCCAGTCTTGGCTTCTGTCCTTCTTGTCCCAGGCCACCCCCACTGAGTCATTGCCACTCCCTCCCTCCCTCCCTTCATCCTTCCCTCCTTCCGTCCCCCCTGCTTCTGAGGCTCACCTCCTCCCACCAACCAGGACCTCAGGAGCTGTAAGAAGATGGACCTCCTGGGAGGTCCACAGCCCTTCCCCGTGATGAAGCAAATAAGAGGGCTCAGGCCTCAGGCCCTAATGGACCCAGGTCCCCTGCACACAGCAGGCAGTTAGGGGAGCGCACACGTGTTGAGGCAGAGGCAGGACTCGGCTGTGGTTTTCTCATTCCACATAGAATGTGCCCTGTAAGCAAGCAGACTGAATGCTGTCCACTTTGCTATTTCTAGCTCTGTATGTCAGGCCTGGCACAGAATTAAATATTTAGGGGTATCTAAGACTAGTCACACTGCCCCTCCCGTCCTGAGCTCTTCATGTGTGGGTCACACGGAAACCACAGTCAGAGAAAGCGACGGATGGAGACAGATTCAGACCGAAGAGGCAGAGAGCTGTGACACACACAAATCTGGGATGGAAAAGGCACAAACAGTCACGAACAGATACCAGCCTCGTGCGGGACATTGAGGGGCTAGGCCTAGAGCCAACCTCGGGTGGCTGACCACAGCGGGCTTGAATTCAGGGCTGAGCTTGCAAGTCTGAACAGTGACTCACGAAGGCCATCTCTGGTTCTGCTGGTTGCTGAATCTACTCAGAGAAGTCTTTTCCACTGAGATCGGAGAATGTGAGCAAGCCCCTCCCCGGCCACGTCCCTCTTCCTCTCCTACCTCTCTTTTCTTGACAACATCCATCAAAAAGAAAAAAAAGAAAGAAAAGAAAAGAAACGTGACTCCTGMGCTCTGTAGGCCTGGGGACATAGAACTAATAACCACACTTCCCTTGAGTCTGTGCTACTTGAGTCCCTTAAGTCAGGACTGCTGTAAACAGCAAAGACAACCGAATTCTCGAGCCTTCCTCATCTTTGACCCACATAAACCCACCCTCCTTGGAATGGCATTCAAGGCCACCAGAGACATCATAGCCTTTTCTCCCAGGTCCCAGACTGCACTTGGAAACACAGCACCACCTTCTCTGACTTAGTAAGACCCTCGTTATGATCAAAACCCTTCCTTTTAGCCTGGTGTTGTAGTGCATGCCTCTAATCTAGTGCCTGAGATGAAAGGCTTGGAAGATGCACAAGTTCAAGGCTGGCCAGGTCTACATAGAGTAAAAAAACAAAAACAAACAAACAACAACAAACGTTCCAGATAAGACAGAGCTTTGTAACAAAATCCTGTCTTTTTTTTTTTTTTTTTAAGATGGAGGGATGCCGGGCAGTGGTGGTGCACGCCTGTAATCCCAGCACTCTAGGAGGCAGAGGCAGGTGGATTTCTGAGTTCGAGGCCAGACTGGTCTACAGAGTGAGTTCCAGGACAGCCAGGGCTATACAGAGAAACCATGTCTCGAAAAAACCAAAATCCAAAGAACCACAAATAAATAAATAAATAAATAAATAAATAAAGAAAGAAAGAAAGAAAGAAAGAAAGAAAGAAAGATGGAGGGAGATAGCTTTGTAGATAGATAATAAGACCCTGAGTTTGATCCTCAGAATTTTTTTTTTTTTAGCTAAACATGCTGGCACACTTGTAATGTTAGCACTGGGGAAGCAGAGATGCAGAGGCAGAGGCAGAGGCAGAGGCAGAGGCAGAGGCAGAGGTAGAGGCAGAGGCAGAGGCAGAGGCAGGCAGACCCTGGGGCTCACTAATCAGCCTAGCCTACTAAGCACGTTCTAGGCCAGTGAGACCCGGATTCCSGTCTCCATTCCTCCCAGGTACGTTAACCACCCTGTCATTTTGTCCAGCCAAATGGCCAAACTCTTGACCTGCTTGCTCCTACAGAGCAAACACCTGACAACTTTACCCACTCCCCAAGCTGTGCTTACTAGCTTTTTGGGCCTCCCAAGACCTGCTAAATCAAAACTCTTGAGTAGGTGGATGTGGCCACACATGGCTTTAATCCAAGCATTGGAGGGTGCGGGGGTGGGGGTGGGGGTGAGGGGGAGGTAGGAGGAGGAGGCACAGGCAGGCAGATCTCTGTAAGTTGGAGGGTTGGAGGCCAGTATGGTCTGCATATTGAGTTCCAGGCTAGCCAGGACTGCACAGTGAGACCCTGACTCTGAAAAACAGATCCCTTGGAGCAGGCTCAGAGATCTGTTTTGACAAGCCCCCCAGTTATCCTGACTGAACGGCGGTGGAGAGATGGCCTACTGTTCGGTCCTTTTCACCTGCTCTGAGCAGCTGAAGCAGCTCCCTCCGTGCCCTTCCATGCCCTTCCATGCCCAGCCTCCCATGCCCTTCCATGACCAGCCTTCCATGCCCAGCCTTCCATGCCCAGCCTTCCATGCCCTTCCATGCCCAGCCTTCCATGCCCAGCCTTCCTCTCTTGGCTTCCGCTATTTGAGCTTCCAGATAAGCTGCCACCTCTTCCTGTCCCCTTTCTTCCCAGGACTCTGAGACCCACAGCCCTTTCCCATGCACCTTTGCCTTGCACCGTGAACTAGATAGTGCAAACAACTTATGACCCATTACCACGGAGCCAGGGCTGGGACAATTCCTCCCCATTTTAATCTTAGCAATAATCTTATCAAGTGTTAAGTATGACTGTTAACTCTTGTTCTTGTCGGTTTGCTCTGTTTTCTGGCTAGCCTGGAACTTGCTATATAGACCAGGCTGGCCTCAAGCTCACAGGGATCGATCTACTGTCTCTCCGGTGCTGGGATTAAAGGCGTTTTGCCACTACACCGTGCTCCAGCTGTTCCATTTTAGAGATAAGAAAACTAAGGCTCAAAGAGCTTAGGCCCCAGGCCCCAGATGATATAGATAATGAACAGCCAGGACTGACGCCAGATTGTTAAATTAACTATCAGATCTTATCACTGTTAGCAACTTGAAGGCAAAGCTAAGACACTCTTCCTTCTTAGCCCCATGCATAGCATAGGGGGAAAGCTTGACCAAGTCTGTGGGTCTCCGATGTGTTCCAAGGCTCTCAGACCCAGAGACAAGGAAGCAGTCTGGTGATTGCTGACAGCCGTGTGGCGGGTAGGACAAGGACTAACGTCTCTCAAGTTCAGGGCTTCGTTGGGGGGGATGATGAAATGTTCATGAAAAGTTTTGTACAACTGTGCGAACATACTAAAAACTGGGGCTGGACAGAAAGCCCAGTGGTTAAAGTACTTGCTGGTCTTCTCGAGGACCAGAGCTGGCTTCCATGCACCCATGTCAGAAGGTTCACAAACACATGTAGCCTCAGCTCCGGGTGGTCCAGTGCCTCTGGCTTCTGAGGGCACCCACAGTCATGTACATATCTACGTGCAGACTCACAGACCCACACACACAATTACAAATAGAAATAAATCTTGTCTTGAGGGCTGGAGGGATGGCTCAGCAGTTAAGAGCACCAACTGCTCTTCCAGAGGTCCTGAGTTCAATTCCCAGCAACCACATGATGGCTCACAACCGTTTGTAATAATGGGATCTGATGCCCTCTTCTGGTGTGTCTGAAGACAGCGGCAGTGTATTCATATACATAAAATAAGTAAATCTTAAAAAAATAATCTTGTCTTGAGACAGTGTTTCTCTGTGTAGCAGTKGCTGTCTTTGAATTTGCCACATAGACCAGGGTGGCCCTGAACCCACAGAGACTGGCCTGTATGCTGGGATTAAAGACATGCATCACCACACCCAGCAAAAACAAATCTAAAAACAAAAGAAAAATTCAAAACAAAAAACTTAACTGTACATTGTAAACAAGTGAATTTTATGCTATTTTTATTCTCAAAGATGCTTTTAAACAATTCTTCAGACAGTAGAAACTGGACTCGGGATTGCAGTTATCTAAGGATTTCAGGGCCCACTTTCCTTTGTCTCGTAGATTCTCAAGCTCCCCGGAGCTTGAAGTCCTACCTGTCACATGCAGAGTGACACTTGTTCATTTGGCTTGTGGCTGTCCTTATATTTTCCTAGAAACATCTCCGTGGTACTACACACAGAGGCTTCGTCCTTGGATAGCTTAGGCTCTGACCTCCCTGCTGGCCTTTCCCCTGTGGATTCCCAGTTCTGAGATGCCTTCTTCCCCAGCCCATACAGCAGTCCCCTGACTGCCAATCTACGCCTCCTGCCCGTGGGACAACACTGAAAAGGTACAGGGACCTGAGGAAYTCACGGTTCTGCCTGAGCCCTTCCAGTCTCTACTCCTGAAAAACCTTGAAGTAGGCAGAACCCTTCTTGTCCTCACCCCTGCAAGCTTGAGACAAATGGACAGAGGACACTCATCCATCTGAGACATGTTTAATGTATCTTGGGTTTAAGGTACAAAATACAGGGTGGGGGCTAACCCCAGGAAAGCCACCTGTTACTCAGCTGCCCCCAGACACTGCAGCCAGGCACCCCAGCTCCACCGGGAATGGCGCAGTGGCCCTGGGATACTCGGTTCCTTCTGGGAAAATTCTGAGGTGGTAACGGGCCCAGAGACTCTAAAAATCTCAGATCCAAGCCTCAGAAAGTTCCAGATTTAGACCTAGTGCAGTAGACTGGCTATGAAGCAGCTCTGGCCCAGCGCCTAGGTCCTAGAAAAAGAGTCACCATTACTTCAATAACTGGAAGCAAGGGGAAAGGGTTAAAGCAAGATGCGTACTCGGGTAGCTGTCCCAAGTTAGCGGAACTGACCGAGGCCTGCCCTCTGTCCTAGCCCGGTCACTCTGAGGACCAGCCCCTCATCAAGCCTCACTGCGGGTGCGCTGATCCTGACCTGGTGCTGGAGGGGGTCAGGGAGAACCAGTGTCCACTGAGGAGTGATGCTCTGTGGGGGGGAACAGCTGCCAACAGTAAGTCCAGGAAGACGCCCTAGGGAAGGGACGGCAGCTTGCGGGCCTGTCCCCTAGAACTCTGGACTGGATCCTGAGCCATTTTTCCGAAATGGAAAGTGGGAGGGGCTAAGGGCAGAGAGCGCTGTAAGAAGGGTCCCCGTGAGGACCAGCCCAGGAAACCCTTCTGACCAGTCCCAAGGAGGCCGTTACCACTTCAGTCCAGGCCGTCCTAGCCCATACCAGGCTGGGTAGGCTCCCCTGCCCATGCTGAGGGGCACTCCCCACAGGGGCTCCATGTCCCACTCCTCCCNGCTGTCTTTGAATTTGCCACATAGACCAGGGTGGCCCTGAACCCACAGAGACTGGCCTGTATGCTGGGATTAAAGACATGCATCACCACACCCAGCAAAAACAAATCTAAAAACAAAAGAAAAATTCAAAACAAAAAACTTAACTGTACATTGTAAACAAGTGAATTTTATGCTATTTTTATTCTCAAAGATGCTTTTAAACAATTCTTCAGACAGTAGAAACTGGACTCGGGATTGCAGTTATCTAAGGATTTCAGGGCCCACTTTCCTTTGTCTCGTAGATTCTCAAGCTCCCCGGAGCTTGAAGTCCTACCTGTCACATGCAGAGTGACACTTGTTCATTTGGCTTGTGGCTGTCCTTATATTTTCCTAGAAACATCTCCGTGGTACTACACACAGAGGCTTCGTCCTTGGATAGCTTAGGCTCTGACCTCCCTGCTGGCCTTTCCCCTGTGGATTCCCAGTTCTGAGATGCCTTCTTCCCCAGCCCATACAGCAGTCCCCTGACTGCCAATCTACGCCTCCTGCCCGTGGGACAACACTGAAAAGGTACAGGGACCTGAGGAAYTCACGGTTCTGCCTGAGCCCTTCCAGTCTCTACTCCTGAAAAACCTTGAAGTAGGCAGAACCCTTCTTGTCCTCACCCCTGCAAGCTTGAGACAAATGGACAGAGGACACTCATCCATCTGAGACATGTTTAATGTATCTTGGGTTTAAGGTACAAAATACAGGGTGGGGGCTAACCCCAGGAAAGCCACCTGTTACTCAGCTGCCCCCAGACACTGCAGCCAGGCACCCCAGCTCCACCGGGAATGGCGCAGTGGCCCTGGGATACTCGGTTCCTTCTGGGAAAATTCTGAGGTGGTAACGGGCCCAGAGACTCTAAAAATCTCAGATCCAAGCCTCAGAAAGTTCCAGATTTAGACCTAGTGCAGTAGACTGGCTATGAAGCAGCTCTGGCCCAGCGCCTAGGTCCTAGAAAAAGAGTCACCATTACTTCAATAACTGGAAGCAAGGGGAAAGGGTTAAAGCAAGATGCGTACTCGGGTAGCTGTCCCAAGTTAGCGGAACTGACCGAGGCCTGCCCTCTGTCCTAGCCCGGTCACTCTGAGGACCAGCCCCTCATCAAGCCTCACTGCGGGTGCGCTGATCCTGACCTGGTGCTGGAGGGGGTCAGGGAGAACCAGTGTCCACTGAGGAGTGATGCTCTGTGGGGGGGAACAGCTGCCAACAGTAAGTCCAGGAAGACGCCCTAGGGAAGGGACGGCAGCTTGCGGGCCTGTCCCCTAGAACTCTGGACTGGATCCTGAGCCATTTTTCCGAAATGGAAAGTGGGAGGGGCTAAGGGCAGAGAGCGCTGTAAGAAGGGTCCCCGTGAGGACCAGCCCAGGAAACCCTTCTGACCAGTCCCAAGGAGGCCGTTACCACTTCAGTCCAGGCCGTCCTAGCCCATACCAGGCTGGGTAGGCTCCCCTGCCCATGCTGAGGGGCACTCCCCACAGGGGCTCCATGTCCCACTCCTCCCKGCGGCCCTGGGCTACAGCCTGCCTCCTCTGTTGAGCTGGATGCACCAGTGGGAGTTGGCAGTGCCCGGGCTAAGGTGAGTGTGGTCCTTGTGGCCCATGAGGGGCTGCAGCTCCTGCTGCTGCGGGATGTCGGCGCTGCTCTCGCTGCGAGAACGGCCAGCCTTGGCCAGGCTTGGGGGGAAGGCAAAGCTAGAGCGGGGGTCAGAGGACGGGTCAGGAGGAACCTGGGGCTCTTCAGTGACCAGAGGGTGGGGAGGTAAGCGGGTTAGCGTCGGCGGCTGGGTACAGGGAGGGGATGCGAGGCTCTCCAGGGACGAGATGCTCTGGTTCCAGCCCGTCTGCATGTCCACAGGCACGATCTTGGTTGTTTCTGAAGACACATACACAGCCAGGTCTCCCTGCCCACTCTTCCAGGGTAACTCCTTCTCCGCACAGGTTGGGGACGGGGGGATGATGCGTGGGCTCGGACACACCTCAAGGCTTCCTGGGAACACAGGGAGAGTACACGTGAGTTTATTGTCCACGCAGGGGAATCCTCAAATGCACCCGAGGTCACTGTATTACACTCATCTGTGCTGTACTCAAAAAATGTCTCCCTGGAAGGGAGCATCGGACTGCTTTGGTTGTCTTGCGGCCTAGCGCCATCAGAGAGTGGGTCCACAGGTATATACTGAACAAATAGTAATTAACTACAGCGTAGGAAAACCAAACAAGAAGGATACCTCGTCTCTGATCACCCCCAGCAGCCCAGCAGCATCAGCTCAGAGACCAAATCTTGCCAGGCCTCATTCTGACCAATCAGTGAGCCACCCTACTCAGTTGTGACAACTGTGACAACTCCAGATGGGGCTGGAGGGGTGGCTCAGAGGTTAAGAGCACTTGCTGTTCTTGCAGAAGGCTCAGTTCCRTTGACGGCTCAGAGCCACTTCAGGCAGCTCACAACCGCCTCTAACTCCAGCTCCAGGGCATTCCCCCTCTCTCTTCAGGCCTCTGAGAGCATCCACAAATACATGGAACAGACAGACACACTCACTACACTTATTAAAATACATCTTTAAAATGTCTCCAGATAGGGACTGGAGAGAGATGGCTCAGAGGTTAAGAGCACTGGCTGCTTATCCAGGTCCTGAGTTCGTTTCCCAGTAACTACATAGTGGCTCACAACCATCTATAAGGAGATCTATAAAGCCCTCTTCTGGCCTGCAGGCATACATGCAGGTAGAATGCTGTATACATAATAAATAAATTAATTAAAAAAGAAAAGACTCTGGACTTCACCAAAGTCCCCTTTGGAGCAGACTTTCTATACCACCACCTTCTTTTGTTTTATTTTATTTTGTTTTTTTTTTTTTTTTTTTCAGATAGGGTTTCTCTGTGTAGCCCTGGCTGTCCAGGAACCCGCTCTGTAGACCAGGCTGGCCTTGAACTTAGAAATCCGCCTGTCTCTGTCTCCCAAGCGCTGAAATTAAAGGTGTGTACCACTGCCGCCTGGCACCACCACCTTCTTAACCGTTTTATAATAGGTTAGAAGGGACTTATTAGCTAAATGTAATGTGTGGTCTAAGCTGGATCTTTACTGCACAAAACCTGCTGCAAAGGGCTGGGTGAGGTAGCAGACACCTGTTCTGGGAGGCATGGCATGGTCAGGAGGATCCTGAGGATGAGGCCAGCTAGGCTGCCTAAGGAATGCAAGGCAAGCCTGGGTTACATAATGAGACCTTGTCTCAAAAATGAACAAATGAAAATAAAAACCAAGGAAACCTGACTCCCAACTAGGTATCTTATGAGAAAGATTTTAGATCCGGTTATGATACTGTGGTTGTGTCTTTAAGATGAACACTTATGTTGTATRTTGAAGCATTGGTTGATAAAATGAGACGATAGTTGAGATTTTCTTCCTGAGGACCCTGGGGAGCAGGTGTCAGAGGTCACAGCGATGGAGGACGAGCTATGAGCAGGTGATGACTGAAGCTGGACACGGGCAGACGGGAGTTCATGTCACTATTGTGTCATTTGAAATTTTTGATTTTTTTTTTTTTGGTGTCCTTTGAAATTTTCTGCAATAAACTTCTCTGATGCCCCCAGAGCGTTTGTGCCAACTGCCACCGAAATCTAACATTAGGGGGATCTCCCCATGCAGAAACATGAATCCTGCTTTTTATGCACAAGGATTCCATTTCAATAGACTTGAGCTTCTCTCAAGGTCGGGTGCCAACCTCCTCACTCAGAGCTCTACGTGCGGGCAGGTGGGCTAAGCCTGGGTCACAAGAGACCCGGGTCACTTGCTTCTAGGTCTGCTTGTCACTTTGTGTTCCTTGGGCTCTGCTCTTTGAGCCACATGACTAGGCAGGTCAAGTTCAGAGCCTCTTTGGATCATTTGATTCTGGACAAGACTCTACCAAGGCTTTGTGAGCTCAGTTTCCCCATCTTGGATACTGTAACGGTTTGAGGCACTGTACAAGATTTCTGATAGAGTCAAAATGCTTAGTAAATGCTGGTGGTGAGTAAACTAGCAAACCGGCCTCCTAAGGCAGAGGCCAGAACAGGCAGAGGACACAGCCAGGTGCACAGAGGAGACTGCAGGGAAGCCATTACCTGAGACCTTGCCTTCTTGGAGAACCTCACTGGTGGCTCGAGCCACAAAGATGATGCCTTCATCGTCCTCTTTCTCTGTCTCTGAACTGTCGCTTTCTTCCTCCTCCTCAGACTCCACAGTTAGTATCACAGCAGCTGGAAAGGGTAAGAGCAGAGCGAGTCAGGGCAGCCAATCTGGCTGCTTCTTGATAGCCGACAGCTCCCGCCCTCCCCACCCCCTCTAAAGCCCGCGTTAGCAGAAGCACCTGCATCTTCCTTCAGCCAATTTGGGCAGTGGCCTAGAGTGTTGGATGTGAGGGGCAGGGTTAGGAGATCACAGAGCCCAAGGAGGCAATCCGAAGGTGCTAAGTCCTCAGAGGAAGCCAGGAGGGCCACACCTCCCAGCCCCAGATCAACTGCTGATAATCAGCACCCAGGAGGCTGGAAGATCCATTAACAAATGCAGCTCACGGGGAACTAGGTTTTGATGAGGAGACACTATGCCTTTGCTTCCACCTACCCTTGGAGGCCCACGCCACTCTACCTGTCTGTCTCCGTGACCTTTCCCAAGTCCTTAATAGTCATCAATTCTGCCATGCATGCTACACAGACGTGAACTATCCCAACACTCAAGTGTGCCCATCTAGTCCGGGAGGAGGGGGACCCAGCTCCTGGTGCTAAGCGTTCCCAGAGGAGMGCCTCCAGGGTCAGGATGGCAGGCCTGCTCCCTCCCTCCCCCGCCTCCCTTCCGTCCCTGCAGCTCCCTGCTTGCCTGTGTCCTGAAAGCCCAGGTCTCGAGGAGGCTTCCCATTGGTAGCTTCGGGATTAGCCACGCCATCCTTCTGAGGACCAGAAAGCAAACCTAAGACTATGACTGTGGTCTTACCACCCGATCCCCAAACTCTGCGAAAAGGCAAAGTCAGCAGAACAAGCCCTCCTAACCTAGAAGTGTGTGTGTGKGGGGGGAGGGGTCGTTTATCACAATGGTCTGCCACTCCACTATTCCTTGGTCAGCCTGGCAGGAACTGTGTGGCCTAGAGTGACCCACTTCCTATCAGGGGCTCTGAATACCTGGGCCTGGATTGGCCGAAGGACTCCTAGAATTACTTTGCCAAGAACTCTGCCCTTTTCCTGTCTGTTTCACCCCTGGTAGTAAATGGCCCCTCAGCCAAGAGGCTGCCCCTCCCTCTGAAGCCCCAGACAGGCCTGAAAGGAGACCCAAACTGCTATAGTCACCAAACCCTGATTAAACATCTCCTCAAGCTGCGTTCAGGATGTGAGGACTCAGGATTACTTGTTACCAGCCTAGAGCCGTAAAGGAGGTGTCCCAGAGAAAAGACACACCTTCTTGTGGCCGGTCTTGCGGGGTCGAGGTTTGCTCTTGGTGAAACAAATGTTATGTTTGGTGGACTTAAAGGACTCGAGCCGTCGCTTCATGTTCTGCTGGAAGACCTCCTTGTCCTGTCGCTCCTGGGCGTCCTCTGAGATGAAGTGGCGGCCGCAGCTAGCTTTGTACTGGCAATGACAGCCCGACCTTGCCATGAGGATGGGTGCTTTAGCCTCCCACAGGAACCCCAGGCCACAACCCCAACACGCTCATCACAGGTCCTGGCACAGCCCAGCTTTCCCAGAGTTCACCATGGAGTAAAAAAATAAAATTAAAGTATACAAAAGGATTATAGCCAGAGATTCTGTATTCAGTTCACTAAGGAAAATTTCCCTTTTCCTGGTAAGTCCCTTGCYGCATACCCTCAGTTCTCTCTAATGTGAAGTGATAAGAGCCAAGGARCCCCRGACTTTGTCCCCTGGGGCTACTATAAAACCACAGAGCCATATCCTTTGCACTTATCGTGCCCCGATCCCCAGGTAGCTACAGAAGATCTTCCTGCCAGCTACTTTTCTTCTAACCATTTCTACCACTACCACAGCACCAGGCCTCTGTGCCGGACTTTCCTGAGTATCTGCCCTGAATCCTAGCTCCTCTTGGACCCAGCAACTGCTTGTTTAATATAGAGCCAACCCTTGACCTGCTTCTTTTTAACTCTCTCTCAGAAWGACCAAGACATCCACACACTCACCCAGCCTACCTTTCTGCCAATGGCAGCTTAGCAATCTCTTCCTCTCTAGGGGGAGGAAACCAGKGAAGTACTATCTAGAGCATTCCTGGTYACTATGTTGTCTCGCATTCTCTTTGGTTCTTTCTTTACTCCTCGTACTTCCTGTTCCTCTGACCCACTTCTGAGAGCTCCTTCAAGTCTCCCATCTGCCTTTCTTCTTTCTATGTACCTGGAAATGCCACCCCACCTCTGGGGCAAAGGGRCCCTGTCTCAGCTTTGCTCCTGTCCTTCCTGAATCCCTTGGGGGCTCAGCTCCCACCCTCCCCCACCCCCATTCCTCCTACATCTTTCCTTTCCTTTCTAAGGAGCCCCAGTGCCCACTTTCCCCTGCTTTTACACAAGCTCCTGCCCTTGTTCCTACAGTCCTTTCACTGATACAACCATCTCCCTCCTTTTGAGGCCGAGATCTTATAAACTGATTCGGACACTTCCCTGTCTAGTACTTCCTTAAATACCACAAATGCTATTCAGGTTCTCGAAGTCCGAATTCCTCCCTGGTCCCTGGTCCTGAGGGCTCTGAAGACTGGCCTCAGGGTGGCAGCTAGCCCTTCTACCCGAGGCTTTTCCTTCTCCAAGGGCTCCCTTCTCTCCTCTGCTGGCTCCCTGTCCCTTTCTTCTGTGTATATTTTTCTGTATTGTTCTTGGCCCTGTTTCTCTAAACACTCTCCCCAGAGATCTTACGAGTTCTCTCCACTTCATCTAAGCCGGTGACATGATGTGAGGTTTCAAAACACCAGGCATCAGCCCAGCTGTGCTGGAACCATCRGGGGGCTTATTAAATACAGATTCTTAGTCTCGCTCCATATTACAGCATCTGCATCTCCAGGAGGCAAAGCCAAAAGCATTCCGTCAGCTTCCCAAGTGAGGAGACCTCTTCCAGCCCTTTCTCTCTCTCTCTCTCTTTCAAGCTATATCTTAATTAACTATATACTATCCCTAATGCTGTTTCTGGAATGAACGCAAGGAATTAGGGACTGCGTTGTGGTGTAACTAATTGCATTCAGAGCTAGTTGAGTAACCGTACCCCAAAAAACGCTCCATCCATGTCAGTCTGGAGGAAAGTCTTTAGCATGTCACAGGGCTCTGTCCTCAGTTCTAGTCTGTTCAACATTTATGATGATTTAGATGAATGTAAAGTTAACAGGCTTAGCAAATGTTCAGATGATATGAATCTGAGAAAGAGACATTTGGTGGTAGACATGGGATCTGAACGATGGAATGACATCGAAATCAAATAAGATGACATTTGACAAGAAGCGCAAACTTACTGTAGCTCTCTTTAAACTATGGGAAAATGGAATCTAACCCATTGGTCACAC
>BDUI01006521.1:5651-16388 GCA_002335545.1 Apodemus speciosus
AAAACAAACAAATCCAAAAGAGAACCCAGGACCTCATGCCTAGGGGATGGCCCCACCCACAATGGGCTGGCTCCTCCTCCATCAATCACTAATTATGAAATGCGTTACAGGCTTGCCTACAGCCTGATATCGTCTCAACTGAGGCTCCCTCCTCTTCAGTGTCTCTAGCTTGAGAGCAGTTGACCTAAAGCTAGCCAGCACACTTCCTGAAAGAAAACATACAACGTCTGTCTTTCTCAGTCTCATTTTTTCTTAACATGATAATCTCCAGTTCTGTATATCTTCCTGGAAATTACAACATTTTAATTCCCTTCATGGTTGAATAAAAATCTTTTTGTATGTTACTGCATTTTTGTGTCCATTCAACTGTTGGACTTGCAGGCTGATTCTAGGCTCGGTGAGCAGGGCAGCAATGACCACGGACGTGGCAATGTCTCTGTGGTGTGCTGACTCGGAGTCCTTCTGAGAATACACTCAGGAGTAGTCGAGTTGGGCCATATGCTAGTTCTATTTTTAGTTGGTTTTTTTTCTTTTTTCTTTTATTTTTGAGGACCCTCCAGACTGATTTCCATAGTGACTGCATTAATTTACATTTGCACAGAGAATGTAAGGCTTCCTCTTCACCAGCTCCTGCTTCCTCACCAGCGTGTGTGTGTGTGTGTGTGTGTGTGTGTGTGTGTGTGTGTGTGTATGAATGAATGACTGTCTGTGTGTCTGTATCTGTGTGCATGTGTCTTTATGTGTATATCCATATCTGTTTGTCTGTGTGTGTGTGTTTCTGTCTGTCTGTGTTTGCCTTTCTGTGTGTCTGTCTCTCCGTGTGTGTATATCTGTGTCTATCTCTCTGTGTGTGTCTATCTGTGTCTGTCTTCTGTGTCTATCTCTGTGCATGTCTGTCTATATGTAGATGTGTATGTATCTCTCTCTGTGTCTGTGTTTCTCTGCGTGTCTGTCTGTGTTTTTTCCTCTCTCTCTTTCTCTCTCACTGTGTGTATGTGTCTGTGTTTCTCTCTCTTTCTCTGTGTGTGTGTGTCTGTGTGTATGTGTGCGTGTGTGTGTGTGTGTGTGTGTGTGTGTGTGTGTGTGTTTCCTTGGCAATAGCCATTCTAACTAGAGATAAAAACTCTACTATAGTCCTGCTTTGCACTCCCTGATGGCCATGGCTGGAGGCAAGGGGAGGAAGGGGATTCAGAGGCGGAGGGAAACCATGATGACATGGGGTGAACATGGCCACCTACAAGCCAAGGAAGCACCAGCAGACATCAGCCCTGATAGCACCTCCATCTCARGCTGGCAGCCTCCAGCCCTGGACTTCTGCAGGAGCTCTAGTTCTGCGGATCTTCATCACGGCAGCCTCAGGAGACGGGGACACAGCTCTCCCACCACCTGATCCTTCATAGTGCCGAGGCAGCCACAGAAACCGCATGAAGTGTGTGCACAGAAATGGACCCTGAGCCATCCCAGAGTCCCTGGAAGGAAGAAGGGGGCGGGGAGTAAAACCTCACCCCAGCGGCCATGAGGCAAGTGGGCCCATGAGGACGCCAGCAGGGGGGCTGGGCCCGGAGGCCCTGGGAGGAGGGAGCCCAGACTCTCAGGGGTAGAGGGTTGTCCTGCCGGAGCGAAAGGATGCTGTGCCCAGTAAGGGAACTGCAGAACCTGTAGTGAGACAAGAGACCCGAGATGCTGCTGCTTGACCCTCGCTGCACCGTGACAAAAACCACCCAACAGGGAGCAGTGGGACAGGACACAGCAGCGAGGTGGTAAATGTAAGCAAAGCAATGCATGAAAATGTCACCTGGAAACTCAACTAATGTGCTTTAATTTTTTAAATTCTAATCTAAAATTTAAAAAGGAGGGGTGGGGGAGACAGCATCAGGCGGGAGGCAGCATCAGGCTCCAGGTACTGACAGAAAACAAACCCCGTTAGACACTTCGCCCTGGCAGCAGGCATTAGTTAACAAGAATTGTAAGAAGGCCCAGGCTGAGCACATTAGCTGAGACCCTTCTGTGTTTCCAGAACTTCCTTGTGAGCCAACAGACATTCCTTTCTTCCTGATGACAACTGTGAGAGGGTGTCAAGGGCCACCCTTTCCAGAGGAAATAACGAAGCATTTGAGCGAAAAGATGGAGCCCCGACTGTGACCCGAGCAAGGGTGCCTCTTCCTTAATGATGACAGGCCCTCCCCGCTGTCAGGACAGAGAGAGGCACCGGGTGAGCCCAGTGAGTGGCACCTGCTTTCACCCACACTGCTCTGCAATAGGAGAATGCCCAGAGTTTGAGTCAGTTACCTTTGGCCAATTCAAGAAGATCCAAGCTGCAGGGGTAATTACCAGGAGAGGCTGGGGAGACAGCTCAGCAGGAAAAGGTGCTTGCCACTAAGTCTGAAAACTTGGGTTCGAGCCTCAGCTTGCACATGGAGGAAAGAGAGAGCCTGGTTCCCAAAAGTTATCCCCTGACTTCCACACACTGGAGTGTATGCACCCCTCACATACAAGCAGTTACATATGAATACATACATGCATACATACATACATACATACATACATACATACATACACACATGTCATAAAAGGTAATAATTACCAGGAGAGAACAGCCTAGGACAGAGTGTGTAGCATGATAACATAAGCAGGCGTCTGCCCGTCACCTTCCGGAGAGCCTTGTTTTGGGGTCACCCAGGGAAGCAGCAGGCAAGGGGGGGTTTTAAACAATTCAAAAGGTTGTCAGTAGCTATAGTGCAGGATTGGTCACCCTAAAGCGCAAAGCAGGGACAGTGATATCTTGAATTTACTTGGTGCCTCCCTGCTGAGCACATCAAAGGACTTCAAGATAATTTTTCCTTAAACTTTTTGAGAAGGAGTTGTTTGGTTTGGGACTCCAGGACACCTGACTGAGGTCTTTGATATTCTACGTATTAAAGCAGACCTGGCCTCCAGGCTCCCCAGCATCCCCCAGTCCCTACTTGGCATACCCTGCCCCCAACCCTGAAGACTCCAGCCCTGGGGCTGGGCTGCTCTTTCCCCAGGGGCTCATCCCTGTATAATCCAAACATTTCGCATGCACACTCGTCTGTCTCTTGCTCCCCCTCACTCTTCTTTTCCTTCTCTCTGTGTGTGCCCTTTCTCTCCCTCCTCCCTTCACCCCCTTCCCATGACGTCTCTCTGGCCTCAATCCTTGGGGCCGTGAACTTGCCAGAAAACAGTTTCCCAATAAACCTGCCTGTGGTATAATCTAATCTGGCTTGAATTGGTTCATTTCACCGGTGGGTGGAGAAATAACCCATCAGAAGCCACTGAGGAAAATCCCATCTCGTCTGCTGACTACCTTAGATATCGGAATAATCAGCACAGTGTGACAATCCTTTCTGGTTTCCAGAAGGTCCTCACAGGTGTCCTTGGCAACACCCTGGGGAAACATGCAAGTAGGACTGGCCCCATTTTCCAGAAGGGTAAAGCAGAGGCCGAGAGCTCAAGGGCATGTTCCAGAGAAGGGCTCCTCCATCCGAGACTGCTGCTGCTGGTATTACCATGGCCCAGTGGCATCCAATCAAAGTCATAGAGAGAGCCTGAGGGTCAGTCAGACGCTGGGAGGTGGTCTCCGAGCATCACCTGTGTGGCTATTTCCTTCTCAAAACACCAAAACACCCAGCATTCTGTGTTCCCAGCGCCTTCCCCTCATCTGCTCCTTCAAGAAATGCGTGTGTGCACATGTACACACACACACACACACACACACACACACACACACACACACACACACCTCTACCTTCCCCTGCCTTTGCCCCTGGCACCCTGCAGTGACTGTTCTCCTTGTCCACACACATGGCCCTGCCAGTCTCCCATCCCATCATGCTTCCCTGCACGTACCTTTTCTCCACAGCGACTTCTTGCTCTAAGTGAAAATAACCCCACACGTGCTCCAGGTACTGTGCTCCTGCCCAGCAATGCCCGCGAGATGGACTCCCTTAGCCCAGCGTCCCTGGCGGCTCTCCTGCTTGGGACAGCAGGCATTCCCCAAGTTCCCTCTGCATGCCCCTGCATACTCCACTCCTATATTCTCCTGAGGTGTTTTGTCACTTTTCCTGGAGAAATGGAAAGAAATGTCTGTTCACCCCAGATAGAGAGGACAATGGTAGACTGAAGAAAGGATTCCTTCTGAAACCTACTTGGGGAACAAGCTGGGTTTTGGAGTTTCAGGAGGAACCTGGGCAGCCAGGCCACAGTAAAGTCAATGGCTGCAGTGATTCTGGATTTTTTTTTGTATTGATTGTTAATAAATGTCGCCTCCATGAACAAATGCTCTTCGACACCCTCAATAATCTTTAAGGTATGCAAAGGGTTCGAAGACCAAAATGTCTGGGAACTGCTGTATTGGGGAAAACTACTCTAGAATGTTATCAACTACACATATTAATGATAGCTGATAGCCAAAGTAATTTCTAATTCACAAAGAAAATTAGTGGCTGGATCACTAAGGCATGACTGTCACTTAAGCTGAACATACCCCATTTATACCTTTTGAAAGTGACAAATTTACATATCTTCAGCCATGTATGGTGGAGCATGTCAGGAATCCCAGCACTCAGAAGGTGGGAGCAAGAGGAGAGGAAGTTCTCTGTTATCCTTGGTCACACAGCAAGCTCTAGACCAGCCTGGGCTCCGATGCCCATGCAGACAGACAGGTACACAGACAGACAGGCAGGCAGGCAGGCAGGCAGGCAGGCAGGCAAACAAGCAGACAAGCAGGCAGGCAGACATAGAGACAGACAGAAGGCAGGCAGGCAGGCAGGCAGGCAGACAGACAGACAGACAGACAGGCAGACAAGCTGGCAGGCAGGAAGACAGATAGACAGGCAGGCAGGCAGGCAGGCAGGCAAATAGGCAGACAAGCAGGCAAATAGGCAGACAAGCAGGCAGGCAGGAAGACAGACAGGCAGGCAGACAGGCGACAAGCAGGCAAATAGGCAGACAAGCAGGCAGGCAGGAAGACAGGCACCCTCAGCTGTTGTGTTAGTTTTCTCCTCATGGTGACAAAATTCCTGACAGAAGCAACTCAGCAAGGCAGGGTGTGTTTTGGTCTGAGGGGCTGCATCTGTGCTGAGAGAGAAGGCAGGGCGTTRCCAGCATCACTGAACCCACCAACAGGAAGCAGAGAGAGGGGAAGCCCTGGAGCTCATCTAACTCTCCCTCTTCTCCCCCTTACTCAGCCCATAGGGTGGTGAGCACAGACTGAGGGTGAATCTTTCCCAAGTTAAATTTCTCTGGGAATTCCCTCACAGACACAGCAGAGGTGTGTCTACTAGGCACCACTGAATCCAGTTGACAACGGAGACTAATCACCTCGCATACCTCAAARCTAGAGCTCCTCTAGAATATACAGAACACTAATCCCTACATAACGCATAGAAAATGACCACAATGTCTAACTGTAAAATCACAGAGCCAGTGTTCTATATCCCTTGGAATTAAGTAATCCATGGCTACTAACTAGCTCTATTAGATTTTAGCTTAAAGATTTTTTAAAGATTTATTTATTTTATGAATATGAATACATTGTAGCTGTACAGATGGTTGTGAGCCATCATGTGGTTGCTGAGAATTGAACTCAGGACCCCTGCTTGCTTCGGCCCCATTCATTCTGGCCCAAAGATTTATTTATTATTATATCTGAGAACACTGTAGCTGTCTTCAGACACACCAGAAAAGGGCATCAGATTTCATTACGAATGGTTGTGAGCCACCACGTGGTTGCTAGGATTTGAACTCAGGACCTTTGGAAGAACAGTCAGTGTTCTTAACTACTGAGCCATCTCTCCAGCCCCCAGCCTAAGAAGGTTTTAAACTACCTAAATATCACGATAAAAATATTTAAGATGACATCTGCAGAATTCTATTGCTGTCAGTGTAAAAGCTCAAATTTGTTGACACATAGATTCATGGACACATGCAGTACTCAGAATAGCTTTTGTGACAGAGCGAGGGTACATGTGGGGGCTGACATTATCTCAAATGTACCAGTCTCTGGTGCTACCTGACTGACTGACTGACTGACTGACTGACTGACTGACTGACTGACTGATTGATTGGCTGATTGATTGATTGCATGTTGGGCAGGAGCTTGAATCCAGGACCTTGTACATACTAGGCAGGTGCTCTTCTGCTAGGCTCCAACCCCAGCCTAATGCTTAAGTCCCCGGGCTCCATCACCAGCATTTTTCTTCCCAGTGGGCATGATTGTCTCAATTGATTTGTGCCCCCAAACAGCCTCATAAACAAAAGAAACGGTCACCTTTCTACAAGAGAAAAACAAGTTCTGTTATCCATCTCTGGAGGTCCTGAAACGCTGAAGCTGTAAACACACATTTATACACAAGCAAAAGTCCTTGTTGCCGCCGGGAGTGGGCCTGGTGGGCGTGAGAATCAAATAAGAGACAATAGTCTGCAAAGAAGGTGATGAAGGAGAATCCCGTCAAGTTCAGCTCCCACTTGGGGTCTTATGGTTTGGATTAGACGGGTCCCCACAGGCTTGTACACTTGGACACTTGGTCTCCAGACGGTAGCACACACTCGTTGGGTTCTGAAACCTTTGGGACAGAGAACCTAGCTGTGAGATGTAGGCCGCTGAGGCTGGCCTTTGAGGGTTATACCTACGTCTAATCCCAGTCCAGAGTCTACTTCCTGACCTACCAAGCTGTGAAGCACCACTGCTTCATGGCCTCGCCGCTACAGAGAGAGCTGCCCCGGAGACCTGCTTTTCCTCACTGTAATGGCCATGCCCTTTAAAACCATCAGCCCCAGTGCGGTGGTTTGTATATGCCCGGCCCAGGGAGTGGCACCATTAGAAGGTGTGGCCCTGCTGGAGTAAGTGTGTAACTATGGGGATGGGCTTTAAGACCCTCACCCTAGCTGCCTGGGAGTGAGTATTCTGCTAGCAGTGTTCAGATGAAGACGGACAACTCTCAGCTCCTCCTACCCCATGTCTGCCTGGTTGCTGCCATGTTCCTGCCTTGGTGATAATGGACTGAACCTCTGAACCTGTAAGCCAGCCCCAATTAAATATTGTCCTTCCAAGAGTTGCTTTGGTCATGGTGTCTGTTCACAGCAGTAAAACCCTAACTAAGACACCCAGTAAATCTCCCACAAGTTGCTTCTGCCAGGTATTGGTCAGAGCAATGAGAAAAGTCACTGAGTATGGGGGTCACTCTGAAGACCAAGGAGAGACGAGCCTCACAGCAGCCCTCGTTGAGCATCTCTGGCAACGGCTATCTGGCCCTGACAGCTGACCTCACTCTCAGACTGACAGGCCCCTTGGCAAGACCCCAACAGTCATTAAAGGACAACGGTTAACATACACCTTCAAGCAACGAAATCATGACTCGTGATTGGCTCCTCATATAACAGGAACACATAGCAAAGACTTATCTAACATATCAATTGAGGTGGGAAACCAAAACTTACATAAATCGGGTCAGAGAGAAATCCCAAAGTCAGAAAAGTAGGAATACGGAAAAGGATTTACTAGCAGGGGCAAGACTGGCTTTTTCCATGGGACCAGAGCCAGGTTGACCTTTGCCAGGTAACAGCTATGTGCTGCCCTGTGGACAGGTGTCGTTTACATCACAGTTTGTATCCCACCAGTGGATTTCTTTCCTTGTTGAGCTGCAAATATTCAAAGACAAAGAATCGTGCAGATTCTTAACAACCTAGTGATAGGTTATTTCTCCGAACTAAAATGAGACGATTTAAAACAGATTCGATTATATTAAAGGCAGGCAGGTTTATTGGGAAGTCTCTCTCTCTCTCTCTCTCTCTCTCTCTCTCTCTCTCTCTGGTAGGCAAGCTCACTGGCGGGCCCCCAAGGACCAAGGCCAGGGAAGTCACCATGGGGAAACTGGGGATAGAGGACAGAGAGAGAGGAGGGGAGAGAGAGATCAAAATGTCTGGATCGTATAGGGAAGAGCCTGCAGGGAAAATGGCAGCCAGGCCCTGGGCTGGAAGGTTCAGTGGTGGGGGAAGGGATGCCAGGTAGGGACTGAGGGATGCTGGGAGACCTGGAAGCCAGGTCTGCTTTGGTACATAAAACACGCACCTCAGTCCCTTGTCTACCCCCTCCCCCGTCAGAAAACAAACACCTAGAAAGGAGCTTCTAGAATTCTGGGTCATGTCTTTAAAGATCAAAAGACACTCATTAATTTCGAGAGCATAGTGTGTTAAACCCAAAGGCTCCACATCGGATCATTGCAACACGGAATCTCTAATGCTTTCCTTTGTGTCGCAGAGCGCTCCTGGATAGTCTTTGTAATTCAGTGTGTGTCAGATTCATCACACATCAAGTGGTCACTGTGGTTCGCAGCTTGACCCCAAGTACCAGGAAACAGCGTCTCACCCCAACAAAAGAATACCCTCGTATCATTTTGCATATTTAAAAGTCATTCGCATTCCCCCCCCCGCGCCCCTCCCACAAAAAAAGTGAGTTAAGATAGAAAGGTACGTTCTATTTTGTTTTGAGTCTTTAAAATGTCATTTAAAAATATAATATCTTTTTTTTGTTTTGTTTTTTTTGTTTTTCGAGACAGGGTTTCTTTGTGTAGCCCTGGCTGTCCTGGAACTCACTCTGTAGACCAGGCTGGCCTCGAACTCAGAAATCCGCCTGCCTCTGCCTCCCAAGTGCTGGRATTAAAGGCRTGYGCCACCAMTGCCCGGCATTAATCTCATATTTTTAATGAGGAAAAAAAAGTGCTAAGAGAGTGGAGAAAGAAGTCAGAGAAGACAGTTCACACCTGTGATTACAGCGCTTGGAAGGTGGATACGGACGGGTCCAGAGGTCAAGGGCAGCATTTCTAGGGCATTTGAAGCCAGCCTGGGCTACGTGGGACCCCGTCTGTAAAAAAGAAAAGATCATGAGAGAGAGATGATGCTAAAATTTTTGCTTCCTTCTGAAGAAAGGAAGTGTGGATTTTTTTTTAAAAAAAAAAAAAAATGTGTTCTCTATAACTTTTCCACAGCAAATAAACCTGAGAGTATAATAAAGAGAAATCAATAAAATGCAATTTTGAAGAAATGCCATTTAAAAGCTGCCAGACTGGGTTTTATTTACTATGGGCAAATTTTAATGCAATATCATGTGTTCCCAGGCCATTTATGTTTCTAGAACATTCTTTCCAGTTATTCTTCAACCCAAGACCTTCTGAGAAGAAAAGCTCCAAGAATGAAAACAGAACGTTCGCAGAGTGACATGGGCCTACTGTAGGAGACCACGGGGTGGGTGCCTGATGGCTTTATGAGACCTGGGATGACACTCCTGCTCTGCTTGTCATGTGRCGGTGCTTTCCACCACACCATTAAGGCTCTTGCCAGGTGTCCATGTCATATTCTGGAACTTTCCAGCCTCCATAGCTGTGAACCAAATAAACTTCTGCCTTGTCTTAAGTACTTTATTCTAGTCACAGAAAATGCACTACCCAGAGACGTGTATCATAATCAGAAAACAGCTAATATTTGCTTTTAGAATAGCTCCTGAGGCACCTCCACACTTCAAACTTGGTCAAATGGGAGCTGAGCTGCCGCTCCACACGGAGAGTGAGTTGGGAGGAAAGAATGGGGTCTGAGTCCGGACTATCGGTTGAGCGTGGAGCACTGGCTGCTGTTGGCACGGGTGTCTGAGGAAGCGGAATGTGGCTCCAGCAAACCTGCTGGAGGTTCAGACACCAGTGGGCTTGGTTGCAATTGATTACTATGTCTGTGTAGGAAGTCCTCTTCATTTCTAGAGGACCAAGAGCTAGAGCAGCAGTTTGACTTGAACGCATAAGGAAGAGCAGCCCAGAAGGCGGGGAGCAAGACCAGGGAGCAAGATTCTTGGTGCAAAAACTGAAAAACCAGCAAAAAATCACCTCGAAGGCTTTGGTATGAAGAGTCAGCACACTGCCCGGTGCCCAGTCAGTTTAGAGTCACTGTCATAGACATTGCTGTGACATTAGCAAAGGGACTGTCACACACTGTTGCCATTTCAAAGAGTCTGAACCCCCAAACACGGATGCTTCCAGAACCTGTGCTTTCTAGAGTTCATCTTCCTCCAGTCCAGGCAGGTGAGACCCGGATGTGAGCCCCGACTTCCGGCTGCAGACTTCCGGTTCCTTTCTCCTCTTCAGCTCCCCATTTGGACCCCTTTCCTTCACCTTATTTCCACCCCGCTACCAGACCCAGTCTGGAGGTCACCTTTTCTGGAGTGAGTTCTCCAGTAAGGACGAAGTGCCGGCGGGTGAGGTGGCCGGCAGGCGAGGTGGCCCGCAGGCGAGGTGGCCCGCAGGCGAGGTGGCCGGCAGGTGACAGAATTTGATTCTCATAACCCACATGGTGGACAGAAAAACCCAACTCCTGCAAGTATCCTCAGGCACCCACATGTGCACCATGGCACTACTCCACCCGCAAATAAATAAATGTTTTTTTTTTTTTAATTAGAGGGTATATATGATTAAGATACATTACAAACACATATGAAAAATTTCAGAGTGGATTTCATAAAAATAGCAAATGGTCCAGTTTTTTTTTTTTTTACTTGCTTGCTTGCTTGCTTTTTATCAATTTGACACAGCTAGAGTCATCTGAGAATGGGGAACCTCATTTGAGAAAATGTCCCCCCCCCAGAAAAAAAAAAGAAAAAAAAAAAACGGGCGTTGGTGGCGCACGCCTTTAATCCCAGCACTTGGGAGGCAGAGGCAGGCGGATTTCTGAGTTCGA
>BDUI01006521.1:18919-31637 GCA_002335545.1 Apodemus speciosus
AAAATGTCCCTATCCGATTGGCCTGTAGGCAAGCCCGTGGGACAGTTCCTTGAAATATGTTTGTCAATGGGATGGGTCAGAGCCCAGCAAGACAAAGCCACGCAAGTCTAAGAAACTAATCTCTAGTGGGAAGCAAGGGGAACTCAACAGAAAGTGGACAATCCTTTCAACAAATGTCACTGGACTAATGGTATACTCACACAAGAAAAAGAAAAGCAGAGACACAGGCATTATATCTTTAACAAACATGGATTCAAAAATGGACCAGAGGCCAGGCCGTGATGGCACACACCTTTAATCCCAGCATTCCCGAAGCAGAGGCAAGCAGATCTCTGAGTTCGAGGCCAGCCTGCCTATGTCATGCTTCAGGACAACCAGGGCTCTATAGAGATACTCTGTCTAAACCAAACAAAAACAACACACACACACACACACACACACACACACACACACACACACCGCAAATAGATAAATAAAAGAAAAAGGACCAGAAGTGTAACTGTACAGTCTGACACAGAATCACAAAGTCATGTAAAATATTGAGATTATTGAGGTCTGGGAATGGCTGCACAAACCACTAAGATACCAATCTGGGTTAAACAAGGCTGCTGTATAGAACACTCCCTCCCCCAAAACTGATCAATCAGGGGCACAGTATAGACTTGGAAGCTAAACTGTGACCCTTCGTGTTTCTCAGGGCCAGTTTACATAGGCAAAAACCACAGTGAGCTAACTCATGTGCAGGTACAGGAAGTGCTGCCCAGTGGTTGGCGCTGACTCAAGCTATTTTGGTGAGCTAGACAGAACAGTTCTTACTGACCTTTATTCTGATTGGTCTAAGTGGAGCTTATGGTTGTGGAATTTCTTAAGACTAAGAAATCTTGAACATACAGAGCATAACAGGGTATATGGTCCACATGATACTACTCTGAGTCAAGCTATTTTTTCCGTGTCAGTAACAATATGAAATGACTGTCAGGCACGTAACAAAATGGCTACCACTATGCTGGGGGCGAGGGGAGCAGACTTCACACAGGTGACTGTGAGTGAGTTAGTGCATTAGTTATGTGTGATGTTACAAAACACCTGACAAGTTAATGGAATGTGGGGGTTTATTTTGCCTCTTAGCTTGAAAATTAAATTGTGGTAAGGGAAAATAGTCGCATTGTTGGGCTCATAAGAGAATATAAGTATCTATATATATATATATCTATATTATTTATATGAGTACACTGTCGTTATCTTCAGACACACCAGAAGAGGGCATCAGATCCCATTGCAGATGGTTGTGAGCCACCATGTAGTTGCTGGAAATAGAACTCAGGACCTCCAGAAGAGCAATCAGTGTTCTTAACCACTGAGCCATCTTTCCAGCCCAAGACTATATCTTTATTACTGTTGTCATTGCTCTGTCAAAATACCTGACACCCACACTGGAAGGAAGGGAGGGTTTATCTGGGCTCTCTCTCGGTTTGAGGAAATGCTGTTCATCAGGAGGTAAGGCAAGGCAGCAAGAACGGCTCTTGCTGCAGCAAGAGTGTGAGACAACTCGTCACACTGCATTCACACAGCCTTCACCCTGCATCCCCACGGCATCCATACAGCTTTCACATTGCATCCATTCTGCATCTACATTGCATCCACACTGCATCCACACAGCTTTCACACTGCATCCATTCTGCATCCACACTGCATCCACACTGCATCCACAGTGTCCACACTGTGTCTACACTGTGTCCATACTGCATTCACACTGCATACACACTGCRTTCACACTGCGTCCACACTGCATCCCCCACTGTGTCCACACTGCATTCACACTGCATCCACACTGTTTCCACACTGCATCCACAACGTGTCTACACTGCATCCACACTGTGTCCTCCATACTGTCCACACTGCATCCACAGTGTCCACTGTGTCCTCACTGCATCCACACTGTGTCCACACTGCATCCGAGTCAACAAAGAGAAAAATTCTCCTAAAAAGGTTTTCCTCCTTTTTCTGGCTCATGAAATAGCACCATGCACACTCAAGACAGGTCTTCCCTCCTCAGCTAAACCTTTCTGGAAATTCTCATAGATGCCCCAGATGTGTTTTCAGTGACTCTGAATGCATTCAGATTGACAGTGAAGATTAACCATTTCATTAATCAGATAGTAATATATTCTTTAACACTTAAAAATACTATACAAATTTACAAATAAACTGATCTAAGAGCAGAAGATGGGCTTCTTTCCAATGTTCTCAGCTCCTTGGGGGGTTGGGTAAGGAGCCAGCATGCTGTGGATGTGACAGGTGCGGGACAAAAAGATGATTAAAGATCTCTTACGCCCTTCTTCTCTGAGGTGACTAAGAGTTGCTTTCTCTCCATTATTAATCTTGCTATTCACAAGTGAATTTTGTTGATGGAGAAAAGATTGTAAAACAAAGCTTCATTATCCTCGTCTGGATAATGTTGGCATTGTGAGGCGTAGCAATTTCTAGGTTCCTTCTGACTTTAAGAATCTCTGTGTGCGTGAAATAGGTACAAGATTGAAGTTGTGGGTTTCAAACATGACGCTAGAGCAGCTAAGCTGTCTGTGGTTCTTCTAGGATGCGGTTATGAACAGTCTGGTTGGAAAAGATGCTTTTATTTCAAAATTGAAATTAAAAAACAAATACAATAAAGAAAATCGTGCCATGGGCTAGGAGTGACGGCTTTTAATTTCTGGAGTGTTCCTCAGCATTTCAGAGGGTGATGACACACTAGAACTAAGTTTACTGTTTTCATCTAAGCGCCTACCTCCGGCCCCCTCTGGATCCCCTCTCCTGTGTCTCTTCTGTCGGCTGGGTGGCCTGGGTCTCACTTCCCACAGCCTTTGTTTTTGTAACTGATTGTCTCTTTGTTTGCTGTGTGCTTGTTTATACTGGCGACTGAATGCAGGACCTCACACATTCTAGACAAGAGCTCCCTCTGCCCTCGACTCCCCCAAACCCCATCTCTGCAGAGCTTTAGATTTTTCTCATGCTTTCTGTGCGCATTCTTCCTCCCCAATATCCATTTTTCTGCTTTCTTGTCCCTGTTTTGGCTTCAGCTTTGTGACACTGACCTAGGTACACAGGTTTGTCTCTCTGCTCACCATTATTTTAATGACTAAATAGAGCTCAAAGTGTTGTCCATATAGGGTTGTTGCTGAGAAATGTGGAGCGAGAGAAGGTGAAAAAGAAGGCTTTCTCCAGAGGTGGGAACTGAGACAGTGTCTTTCTGTGTAGTGCTGGCTGTTCTGCAGTTATAGACCAGGCTGGCCTTGAACTCACAAAGACCCACCTCCCTCTGCTTCCTGAGTGCTGGGATGGAAGCTGTTGCTGCCACGCCCCACTCAGAGGAAGAGGGATCTTACTTTTTTTTTTGTTTTGTTTTGTTTTTGTTTTGTTTTGTTTGGATTTGGCTTTTTCGAGACAGGGTTTCTCTGTATAGCCCTGGCTGTCCTGGAACTCACTCTGTAGACCAGGCTGGCCTCGAACTCAGAAATCCGCCTGCCTCTGCCTCCCAAGTGCTGGGATTACAGGCGTGCGCCGCCACCGCCGCTGCCGCCACCACCACCACCACCCAGCCTGGGATCTTACTTAACACAGAGCTTCTAGGTGTCCTGGAGAATCCCTTTCCCAGAAGGAACCAGAGGAGAAACTGTTGAAATGCAAGGGGAGAGACTGTCTGGGGCCAGTGGAATGTCAATAAAACGTCATTTACAATTTACTGTGGAGAGGGGACCTCCTGGGACAGGAGGAGGAACAAGCAGCAGCAGGAGAGGCTGGTTTTGGGTCAGGCAGATGGCCTTTAGAATTCTGCTTCTGCTCCTCAGAACAGTGAGGGTGACTTTCTGGGTACCCCAGAGTAAGGTGAATTTGGTAAGAAATGAGTACTGTTACCTGCTGGGTGAAGCTGTAAGGATCGAGAGGTGTAGACTATCTAACTGACACTGCTTATAGCCTGAGCTTTAGAAAGCCCCCAGTGGGTTCCTTATTCTCATTTGTTAAGCATTATTTCAAACCTAGTGTATGAGGACTTGTTACACCCTCGGATGTGTGGGGTCGGGCCCCAAACTCTGCCTAATCTCCTCTTTCCACCACCTCCATTCACGAATGGTCTTGGCTTTCAAGCTTTGGGAAAGTCCTTAACCACCTCCCAGACATCTCTAGGTTCCCCCACCCACAGCTGATACTCCGTCATCCTGGACTCTCAGGACTGRTCAGGTCAACAGCCCCCCAAGGTGAAACTCAAATCTGGCTCCTCCATCCCATGGTGATGGTTTCAGAACCTGTTTCTTCTGGTATCCTCTACTTTTATCCAACCTTACAAATGAGCTTTATAGTAAGTCACACCAAATAGATGCTTGAGGCTATTCTTGCGGTGTCATATATTCGTTATATCCCTCCCATTGTTCTACGAGTTGGAATAGATTAATAATAGTTACACTTGTGAGCGTGCACTGTGTATGCTAGGCGGTGGGCTATGCGTGTTATACAAATTTCCTCAGGAAATGCATGGCGATAGTGGGCGGGATATGAAAGAAGCGAAGGCTCAGGATGGGCTCCTTTGCCAAAGTCAAGTAGCCATCAAGTGACAGGAACAAGGATTCCAATCTAGATAGAGGGGACTCTAAGTTCTAAGTTTAAAAAAAAAAACCTAAAAACCAAGTACTGAGGGTACCTGAACCCTCAGGCTTGGGTCGGCTCTTTATCAGTGTTGCATGCCAACTAACAAGCAGGCAGGCTGGAGACTATGAACACAACTGAAAACTGCAGAAAACTATTCCGGCCACTAGGGGGCTCCCTCCACCTTAGGCAAAACTTTACATGAGAGTCCCTCGTTGCTCAGAGCTAGCTGGGTGTTTCCAGCTTCCCTCCCACCTTCCAGAGGAGCGCAATACATTTTCCAAAAATCTGGGGAGACTACACAGGGCCCAAAACTGGAGCAATTTTCACACACACACACACACACACACACACACACACCACAGCTCTCTAGTATTAGGAGTGTTTTGAGGGTGTTTGTCTGGAGGTTCCTTGCACAAACTCACTAACAGAAAAAAAAATCCCCTCTTAGAATTGAAGACCAAATGGAGTAACCCTACATCCCCTAGGGGCACACCTGTGTGGCCCTAAACGCATCCAGAATGGATTGCAGAGCACATGGCCAGTGGGACCCACACTTCGGAGGACTGGGGCTTCACGCGCAGGTGTACAGTTGGTTAAAATTCAGAGGATCCTGCTCCCTCCACCCAAAGTTATAAAGTAGGATTTTCTTTGAAAATAGCCTTAGAGAAAAGCACTCCAGGAAAGCAGCCAAGGGACTCACACCCCCATCCCCACCCCCGGAACCAAGGAAAGCCCTGGAAAGAACCGGCTTCAACAGCAGTTGGAGATCCCCAGGAATCTAGGTGTGTGTGTGTGTGTGTGTGTGTGTGTGTGTGTGTGTGTGCAGGGCAGTATTAATGTTGCATTTCAACACGGATTTGCAACACAGCTGGGGTGACATCAAGTGAAGAGAGACAAGTTCTGAAGCCATATTTAAGCTGTCACAATAATGACAGACTAACACGGAGCTCAGAGAAAGGCTCGAGTGGTAGATTAGTTAAGGAGAAAGGACTGCCCTCGGTCCTTTACAGGATTGTTTGTGGTTAAGTCAAGTGTATACTGAAAAGGTGACACTGGACCAGGTGTGGTGGTGAACATCTGTAATCCCACTACTCCGGCAGGCAGAAGCAGGAGGTTCACTGCAAGTTCTAGTTAGCAGGGGGCTACCTAACAAGACCGTCAAAACAACAGCTATCAGGAAATAAAGATGGTGGTGCTGATGTGAACTGAGTTTAAAACACACACTTTCCAGAGGTTTCACTATCTTTTAAAGGAGATGTCAAAAATAGGTTAGGATCTGGGCGCTGGATAAAGATGTCCAAGCGCTGCGCTGGACAAAACGGCGGTTTTGAGACCTCAGGAGAAAGCAGGTGCGAACTGAGGCGCCCAGAGTGGCCCTTCCCCTGGTCTACGAGAACAGTTTTCCTGTACTGACCACCCTCGCCCGCTACAGTCTGCAATCCCGACTTTCTCAGATTCGGTAGGACGCTAACCCGATGGCGCAAGTGGGTACTCGCAGCCTCGGAGAGACCCCGCCGCTGCATTGTTTCAGCCCCTCGGGTGGGGTCTTGCAGGGGGAGGGGAGGCGATGTGTCCTCCGGAGCCGCCTCATACCCTCCCTGGGGACCCGAGCCATACCGCCCCAGTGCCGGGGCTTTGTGAAGTGTCGCTAGTTACCATGGGACCATAAAGGAACGCTGAGAATGGCGCTTAGAGGGCTGGGGGTTGTCGAGGTTCTGGGGCCATGCCCTCTGTCCCTACTCGGACCCCGGGCCTGCAACAGGGACTGTCGGGATTTGTAGTCCCAAAGGCGGCGGCCGCGCGGAGGATGCGGGGCGCTGCTGGTCCCGCCTCCTCCTAACCTGCTAGCGCGAGGTGGCGAGCACTGGGGCGGAGCCCTCGGATCCGTGATTGGCCCAGGCGTCTCCCAGCCCCCACCCTCGTCCCCACCCCCGCTCGCCACTCGGGACTCTTGCTCCAGGCGCGCAAGGCGGCCACCGAGAGAGCGCGCTCGCAGCCTCTCCAGCCCCGTGCATCCGCAGCTACCGCGCCGCGGCGAGACCCAGAGACCGACCGACGGACCCACACAATCGCAGCATCCTGGAGGAGTGGGTGATGGCGAGGGGAGGGTGGTGGGCTTGATCTTCCCGGGCTGGAGCATCCACCCCTCTTTCAGTTTCTCCCTGAGGCGCACAAAAGGGAGGGAATTGGGATGCGCCTAGGCTCCCCCAGCCGCTGAAAGAGATGTTTAGGATTCGGGGCAGATCCGGACTAAGGTGGGGCTCAAGTCAGGGTCTTTGTACGCCCACAGAGCTCGGCTTGGTGCCTTGCGACGCCTAAGGCGTTTAATGTGTGCTGGAGAGATTTACAAATAACTAGAGTAAGGAGGCGGCCAAGTTGAAGGGGCTCACGCCTAGCACCCAGTAGTAGCGCTGCCGTAGCTGGTCGACGTGCAGTAAGTGGCTAAAAGGTGGGAGCGTGTGTGTGTGTGTGTGTGTGTGTGTGTGTGTGTGTGTGTGTGTAGGGGTGTTTCTCTGGTGGCCGGACCTGCCCTCTTGTATGTCCCTGGATCGCCGCGGTCCCTGGTACCCACCCACTGCCTTGGTTTATGTCCTTGGTTTCTCTCGCCTCTGGCTTGATAGCTGCCTATCGTGGTCCAAACCCCGACCGTCTGTATCCTCTGTCCCTAAGCAGAGCAGAGGCCCTACAGGCACCTGCCGAAACCACAAAGGCCTCTTGCATCTGCCCAGCCCCTAGCGGCGCGGCGCTAGGTCCCTCCGCTGGAGCCGTGTCGCCAAGTCTGCCACGCAGCATCGATCTTGGTGGGTGAGGGACATCGACGCCCCGGGCCTGGGGAGCTGGCTGGGACAAACGGGCGTGGAGGCCTGGCTTTGAGCAGAAACGGGGAGATGGGTGGGGACAGGTGATCGAATCTAGGGGAGGAGGCCGAGGTTCGGGAAGGACTGAGAATTGGGTGGGAGGCGGGTCTGAAGCTTCGCGCAGGTGGCGCGAGGCGAGGCTGCTCTGAAGAATGAAGAGGGGAGGGGAGATGAAGGGAGGGTGGAGACCTCCCGGGTTTGAGGAGAGTAGACAGACAGGGGAGGGGACTGAGGCTGTACAGGGGAGGGGTCCTCATGAAGGGGGGGTCTCCATCAGGGTAGGGCAGGCAGCTGAGGAGGGGCCAGTTTTCGCCTGAAGACTCCAGCTCTAGGCCAGTCGCTGTTTGGCCTAAGACTCTGGCTGGGCGTGGTCCTTGRACCGGGCCAAGGAGCTCCGGTGGCGGGTCCCCGACAGGGCTGGTCTGGCTGGTCTAGGAGCTTTGTTTCTAAGCTTGGAAACACCAAAGAGGACTCGTTTAGGATTTTATGATAATCCACAGCGCCCCCCGGCACGCCCTGTTCGCGCGGAGCTGAAAGGCTTTGCCCAGCGGCAGATGCTGCCCGGGAGGCGGATGGGGGGGCGTCTCCCGCCCGGGAGACCCTGAGAACAATAGCCTGCATAGGGTCTGCCCGCCGTCGAAGCAAGGCCCCCCCGCCCTAGAATTCAAGCGTGAGGTGTACTGGTGCAGAAAACGCTTACCGAGAAACCTCAGAGCACGTGCAGTCGCTGGGATTTGCCTTAGGGCACCTGGCACCCCTGGGAATTCCGAGTGGGCGTCGCACGTCTCCCCCAGGCTGTGGAGCCCGGGGACAGCTGCCTCCCCCAGCTTCTGGTGTCGCTGGCTGCAGCGTCTCTTGTCCTCCCGCACGCTGTTGACGAGTTTAGATAGTGGCGGGGAGCGGCACGACAGGATGCAAGTCTCAGAGGCCGAAGGTCGCTGCGGTGCAAAGCAGGCTTTGTCTGCCCAGACCGCAGGAGCCCGAGCCTAGGAGCTGCTCTGCTTCTTAAATGAGCCCTCAGGGCTGGTGAGGCTTGGGGTAAATTGGGGAGAAGCCTTAGAGGTCGCGATTACACGGCAAGGGTGCGGCTCTTGGTTTTAGAACTTGCGACCAGGGACTCTAAGCTTCCGTTTGCCGGTGACCACACCCAAGCGGAGCGGCATCCTTTGCCTTCAGTCATATCATCTGCTGACCTAAAGTGGGATGATTTTGATTTCGGCGGTGGCCCCTTGCCCATGGGAAAGCTGATGAGCAGAGGTCTTCAGTCTAAAACGGGAGGTCTTCAGTCTAAAACGCCCTCTGTTACCGAGTGCCTAAGCACCTTGCGGATCAGCTGCAGTGGCCAGATAAGTGAACAGCCAAAGGCGGTAATTCTTCTGCTTTTTTTTTTTCTTTTTTGGTAATATTTGTGTGACTGATAAGTTAAAGGTGAATCTTTGGCATAAAGACAAAAAGCAAAACAGACATGTTTTTATGGCTGAAGTAAAAGACTCGATGTCAAAATATAGAACTGACAATATTTAGGTTTGCCTTCAAGTTAACCGATGCACCATTAAAGTATTGTATGACCGCCGGTCACTCGGCGGGGGTGGACGGTCATCCGCCTGGGGGCTGCTTCGAGGGCCCAACTAACGATAGGAAATGGGTAACTTAGAGTTTTAAAAGGTGATGATTTGGGAAGGAGCTTCTTGGAACTTAGAAAGCTGGTTCCCAAAGACTAGCTGGAATGCTGCTCGCTGGGTGTGCTTAACTACAGTTTTACTAAAACACACACACACACACACACACACACACACACACAGTCTGTATACATCCCCATGTATTTACATCTGAATAGGTTCATCCGCGTATATGAAAAATGGAATTCCAACATGGCAAAACCACAAATCTGACACTAGAGCACTCTTCTTAGGAAAGAGATACTTTTTTCCTTCTTTTCCTTTCCCCAAAAGGAAACATTTTGAGGACCATTTTGTTGTTTTGTTCTTTTGGTAATAAACCTATGCAGTTTGGGTTTGTTTGGTTTGAGATGTTTTTGTAGCCCTGGCTATCCTGGAACTCACTCTGTAGACCAGGCTGGCCTGCACCTGTCACTGCCTCCAGAGAGCTGGCATTAAAGGTGTGGCCGATACCTCCTGGCTGGGGTGTGTTGGGGTTGGGTTTTGAGGCGGTTTACTTGAAACTGGCTTCAAATTTGCAGCAGTCCTTCCTCAGGCTTCCTAGAGTCAAAATTACAAGCCTGAGTCACCATATTGGCCAATCCTATAGGTTTTTCAAGAAGGTTTGATCCCGTGGAAGTGCTCTGAGAACATCCATCAGTCCTCAGGGAGGAGTCAGTGGATGAGGGGTGTCAGTGTGTTTGAGGGGTGTCAGTGTGTTCAGCTGACTTCTACAGGGAGTGAGAGAAAGCCGCACCTCCAGCCCTTAGCTGCACCTATGAAACCCCCAGAAACTAGAACCCAGGAAGAACAGAGACTGTGTATGTAGTGACCCCAGAAAAGGACTCTTAGGGTGCCATCCTTAATTCTCATTTCCATGAAACCGGGGACCTCAGTTAATTACCCAGTTTTGTACTTGGCCCAGGAACCCCAGGGGTGTTTTAGCATGGCCTCTGGGTGACTCTGGCGTTGGGCTGTGTAGCTGCTTGATCCCCATGGCTGCATGCTTCTGGTTACACAGGTTTACAGGGCTGACCAACATTAGCTCTGGAAACCTGGAGGAGCCTTCATCTGGTTCCGTTCACCCCTGCCCCCCACCGTCCCACCCCCATCCCCCACTCCTGCCTCCTCAGCTCGCCCTGTCCTCACTCCTCTGATCAGGATTTAGAGCTTCTGAGTCCATGGGCAAATCCCTGAGGCAAAGGCAAACTATGCTCAGAGATATTTTTCTTCTGAAGTAGCTCTTAGAAAAGCAGTAGAAGATGGTAAATAGGAAGTGTAAGACTGAAGATTTTCATATAAAAATATTTCATATTTTTCATATAAAAATAACTTCCAAGGTTCTGATAGGATCTGGTATCTTTCCTCTTACTCTGTAAACCACTGTTTCAGGAAAGAGTGAGTGTGGGGGATCCTTTAGAGAAAATCATCCAGAGCATTTTGTCAGTGTGAAATTCTGCAGAAAGAAATTAATGCCATCTGAGAGAGAGCAAATAAGAATATGCACATTTCATTATTTTTTTAAGAGAGCGGAGATTTGATTTATTGYACTGCTAGTGAGAGAATAAGAATTCATTAAGATTGCTTCRGAAGGTTTTACAGGAAGACAAAGGTTGAAATGCCAAGGTATGATTTTATGAATTTGATCTGTATGTATGAAAGCTGCTGTCGGGTTAGCGAAATAAATCCACGAAGGTTTACGATTCGTTCCTTTTCAGTGCTGGAAACTTGTTTATTTGGCCAACCCTCAGTATCTCTGGAGCCTGTGACAGTCTGGCGGTCACTCCTTTCCTTAACTCCTTCCCTGGTTCCTATAATCCGGGCTCAGAGAGAGTGTCATGGTGGAGAGAACAGACCCTTAGCTGTTTCCAGAGGATGAGGTGATTTAGTGGGTGTGCAGGCCAGAGGGCAGTGTCTGGCATGGAGTAAGTATCCCACAAAATGATGTGCCCACCGTCACAATCACCCTCTCCCCATAACGTTTGAACCCCTTCTTGGTCTCATTCCCTAGAACAGGCCCGTTTCACTCGTGGGACCGCAGACTTGGTTAGGACTCCTCTCTGAGGCTCCCCCCCTTGCAAATAGTAGGAATACCTTGTCTGTAACACACAGCTGCTTTGAGCAGCTGAGAACTTGGAGAGTTTAGCAATGTTCCAGAAGTGCACTGATCCCAGGTTTGGTGAACTGAGCTTACATGTGGAGTTAGCCTGCCGTCTCATACATACCATCCAAAGGAGCAGTCGAGTACCTTTTGGTGAGGGCTGGTGTCCTCCGGCGATTCCTTTCTGGGAGCTGAGATGACCGGCCGTGCTCAGTTAATGATGAAATGCTGAGTAGACTAGCTCTAGCTTTGCRGCTAAGACCCCTGCGGCTAGGGAGATAGCTCAGGAGGTAAAGTGCTTGCTGGAGACAGGTGTGAAGGCCTTGTTTTGGATCCAGGTAAAAGCTGGACATAGCTGGTAACCTGGGGAGACAGAGATGGGTTGACTCCTGGCTCATTGGCCCAGCCAGTCTGGCTGAAATGGTGAGTTCCAGATTCAGTAGAACTCTGTCTCAGAAACCACTGAGGAAGATATTTGGCATTTACCCTTGCACACCCCTACCCCACATGCATATCCACCCAAAGTATATGTGTTCACATCACACAAACGTACACACACACATGCATATTCACGCAAAGTGTACATGTTCATCAATACAGATCTCACCGAACTGTCAACTTTCCAAACATGTTCAGAGCATTGTCTCTATACAGCAGTAGATCCTTTGATTATGCCCAGTGAGGCCACACAAATAGAAAGGATCTCTCACCCAGAGAAGGAGGTGGTCGTCTTTGCTCAAACCTCAGGAATCTGTTTAGAGCTTGTGTTATCAGATGCTTGGGAGTTGGACCATCTGGTCATTTGTAGGGTAGGCTGATGGGTTAGAAATATGAGCCAGAGSCAGCAGTTCGGTTGTGAGCTAAAACTGCTTCTTGATTTTCCTTGGGGATGTCAGCCTGGTGTTCTCTTTATTCAGCTGATGAGTGCTRTTCACATGGYTAAGGAATGTCTCCTTTGCAAATGGCCATCTGAYGGCAGATGTTAACCACATCCTGGGCATCTGTTCTGGGYGACTTAGGTGATGRACTCAATGCTTGGACATGGTACCTAACCATAGCGACAYAACATTTGACTGTCTGGGTATACAGTTTATATTAAACTAAGAATTTTCACRGGTACCATGACACCACAACCTGTRATCTCAGCTCTTCRCCAGTAGACAGGAGAATCAGGAGTAAGGTGGTGTATCAAATTCAAGGCTAGCCTCAGCTACATGAGACCTTGTCTCAAAAACAAACAAACAAACGAGCCTATAGAGATGGCTGGTGATTAAAAGTGCTTACTGCTCTTGCAGAGGGCTGGAATGGTTCTCAGCGCCYACACTGGGCAGCTTACAGCTATGTATCAACTCCAGCTTCAGGGAAATGTCCCTGCTTGGCCTACAGGAACACTGGAACGCACACACATATAAATAAAAATAAAATAGATTTTTAAAGAAACCTGAAAATAAACATAGTAA
>BDUI01006522.1:19260-34243 GCA_002335545.1 Apodemus speciosus
TTAAGGTTTTTCCACACAGAAATGAAATATTTATATTTTCAGCTTTCTCCAAAAAATTCTAAACTCAACAGCAAAATAAAAATAGTGTGCCCACATTTCTGACACAGATAAACAACTATTAAATTAACCCTCATGAAAGCCATGAGTCAATTTTTTAAAAAGCATTATAAATGCTCTGCTCTGTTATTAAATCAATTTTTAAAGCAATGTTATTTTTGTGGATAGTTTTGGCAAATTAATAGAGAATCAAATAAACTCAGTTGTCCTTAACCACTTAGGAGATGGGACCTTATATTTATCAATTATGTATGTTTTATCTTTGATCTCTGTTCACAGCTGAGATGAATTTGATTGTTTCCCCCTAACAATACAGGGTATAGCCATTGCTTTCATTTGTTGAGTATAACTTGGTGGTTACACCCTGTGACTGAAGACAACTCACCTTGGTCACAGGACACAGAGATATCAAGTTGGTACTAATTCAGGAGCTTCCTCACTTTTGGCTAGTTTTCATAATACTGGAAGGTGATATGGAGGCTGCTGGGGGGACGGGGAAATCATGAATAGTATTACCCAGCAGTGAACCTTCTGAGCTGGAATAATAATCAAATTAGCAGGTTATGCCCAAGGATGCAATAATGGCACAGATGTTATAGTGTTAAGCAGAAAGTAGACAGATATTGAGGCTGAGCTGACAACCTCAAGGATCACCTTCTACTGATCCTCAAGCTAGTTGTCACCTCCTAAAGATCTTCCAAAACAACTATCAGAAGCAAACTACTCAAGCATGATCTCACAGTAAAATGTTTACATTTGAGCCACAACACTACTTGGTCTCTGGTTTTTATGAAACATCCTATCTCAGTTTCTATCACATCAAGTTCCAGCTCCACATATGAGGTCATGTACAACTGCTTTTCTCCTCCTGGCTTTTATTAACACAATGATATCCTGTTATAAGTGAATTGTGGTCAACTAGCACACTCTGTATTACTCAGTCTCTACTTGATAGATACTTGGGTTGTTTCAATTTCTTGGCTATTGTGAATAGTACTAAAGCAACGATAGAAGTACAAATGTCTCTGATGCATTGGTTTATTTTGGGGGTGGGGATAATATATCCACTAGTGAAGTTTCTTAGGCACAAGAGTAGTTCTTGTTTAAACATTTATAGAACTCCATATTACTTTCCATAATGGCTTTAGTAACATACATTCCCATGTTCAAACAGTCCCCTATCTGCATACTCTCACCAGCACTTCTTACCTTTAGTCTACTAATATTTTGGTATGTCACTGATAATGAATGGAGTGATGTGGTAAAACACTGTGGTTTTAATTTGCAGTTCTCTGATGATTAGTAATGTCAGCCATTTGGGGGCTACTGTTGTCTAAATATATCTCCTTTACGAAAATGCTAGTTTGAGTCAGATGCCCATAGTTAGTTAGGGTATTTGCTTTTTGATTAATGAGTTCTTGACTTCCTTATGTGTTCTGGATATCAACCTCCTGTCAGATAAATGCATTTTAAATGTTTTCTTTCATTCTCCATGCTGGTTTTATACTCTACCTGGTATATCCTTTGATGCGTGAAAGACATGGAATCAGTTTAATGTGATTCCACTTGTCTATGTTTGCTTTTGTTTCCCAAGTTGTCAGGTCCTCTTAAGAAAGTTCTTGTCCACAGCAATGTCTGAAAATTTCCCCCTGTATTTTCTTCTATAACTTCATAGAATAAGTCTAAAATTTAAATCATTAATCTATTTAGATTTGATCTTTTTATATGATGATAGACAGAAGTCTAACTTCATTCATTAGATGTGCATGTACAATTTTCCCAGAAACCTGAACTGAAATGATTGTCTTTCTTCCAACGCATGTTCTTGGCATTATTTTCAAAAATCAGCTGTCAGCTGGGCTGTGGTGGCACATGCCTTTATGCTCAGGCACCTAGTTTGGCAGAAGCAGGTGGATCTCTGAGTGCAAAATCAGCCTTGTCTACAGAGAGAGTTCCAGGACAACCAGGGCCACTGAGAAACATTGTCAAAAAAAGGCAGTTGTTTACACATGGCTATGTATTCTGTTCTACCGATGCAGATATCTTCTTCTATACCAATGTCTTGCTGTTTGATGACACATTTACACTGTTTTGAAGGGAAGTTGTGCACTCTGTCCTGCGATGTTCTTTTTGCTCAAAACATTTCTGATGATTCTGAATTTCATCTTGGTCTCATTTGACATGTACTTCAGAAGTCTTTTCCTAGTTGTTCACGCTTCAATTTCACTCTTCAGTATTTTACCATTTTTATTGTGGAGATATTTCATCAACTTAGTCAATTTATTCTTGGAAATTAAAATAATTTTAAGCTATAAAAATAGCTAAAGTGATAGCTATAAAAATGTAATGTATCTCCTGTTTCCTATTTTTAGATTATTCTATTGGTACAAAGCTATATTCCTTATATCTTTATATTGTATGTTGATTTTGCATATTAAAACATAGATGAATTTATTTATTTATTTATTTAACAAAATAATGTATTAATTATAACATTTTTTTCTTGGTAGAGTTTTGTAAGTTTCCTATACATAAAATCCCATTTTTCACACAGTGACAAGTTGACCTTGTTTTTGGATGCATTTATATATTTCTCTTACCTAATTTATTTGGACAGAACTCCCAGAGCTCTGCTGAATAGATGTGGAAGTAAGCACTCTTGTCCTGATTCTTGATTCTTAGCAATAAAACTTTCAGGTTTTCCTCATTATGTACTTTATAGTTATTAGCTTATAGCAAATTATGCTGAGATGTCTTCACTGGGTGCTTTGATTGTTCAAATTTTTGTTTGTTTGTTGGTTGGTTGGTTGGTTTATTGAGACAAGGTTTCTCCATGTAACAGCTCTGGCTGTCTTGGAACTTGCTGTGTAGACTTGGCTAGCCTTGAAATCACAGAGATCTACCTGCCTCTGTCTCCTGAGTACTGGGATTAAAGTCATGCAACACCATGCCCAGCTGATTGTTCAGTTTTTATTGTGAAGAAAAAATTGACTTTTATTGAATGTACATTTTGCATTGGTGGATATATTGTCCATTATGTCGACTCATTTTCATCATGTTCATTGGTTTGCATAGATTGGACCATCCTTGCATCCTTAGGATAAACCCAGAAGAGCTTGGATTTAGCTGGCTAGTAGTTTATTTACTCTGTCTCTTTTTATTAAGTATATTGACCTGTAGTCCTGTCCTTCTCTTTTTTCTTCTGCTTTCTGTTGCATCTTTGTCTGGTTTTGGCATAAGAGCAATGATTGCCTTGTAAAATCTGCTTAAGTCAATTTCTTCTAGTGTCTTAAAACAAAGAGATCAAGTATTAGTTCTTCCAAATGTTTGTTAGGAGTCAGCAGTGAATTCTGCTGAGTCTAGTTTTGGGATAGAAAGTAGACACTGTATGAATGTGTTCAAATATTCATCCTGTAGTATTATATTCAGGTGCTTTACCCCATATCTTTAAAAAAAAAGTCAAGAAAAACAAGCACAATGCTTTATTTGTAAAGCCCGGAACACACAGCTGAAAGGAATTCATTAGATGAAAGAATCTTAAGTTGATTAATGGGAGAGCAAACTTATTTTGTATTGTTGCTTATATAACTTAAAATTTAGTGTCTAAACACATATTAAATGACTGGATGAGATTCTAGTTAACTTAATGGAAAAAATACAGTCTTAGATAAAAGAGAAAGGAAAAAGTGGTTTTCAGAAGCCATTCTCCTGCACGACACGACTGAAGATGTATCTCAGTGGTAGAGCATGTGCTTAGAATATTTAAGGCACGAGCTACAATTCAAACACTGAAACTAAAAATAATTTTTCTGATTCTTTAGGTAGACGTGGTAGTGCAATCCCAGCATGCACGAGATTGATTAAAGATGGTTACAAGTGTGAGGATAGTTTGAGCAATGTAGAAAGTTGAAAGCCAGTCTAGGCTATCTGGAGGGACACTGTCTAAAATCCAAAACCTCAACAACAATAACAGTGACAACAAAAGCCTGAACACCACAGACTTTCCAGTGACAAAGTACATCTGCAGCTTTGGGGTGCTCGAAAAAGTATAAAGCTTACTGACATTGCTATTAAGTTCCCTTTGAAGGGTAGGCTACACCTAGACAAAGTTCTTTTCATAAATTAAAGCCAACTGATAACCTTTCAAAGTTGTTTTAACATTAACAACTTGTGTTAAAAATTTTAGAAGGAAGAAGTTTAAAACATTTATGTACATGTTATTTTTGAACTGCATTTTAAAACGAAGACAAAGAACATATGGAACACATTGGTTTGCCTTTTTGGATGTACCAGAAAGAAATGCTCTTTTGTGTTTTACACCAAAAGTTTGTTACTTATCAGTAATAAGACCTTGGAGAAGTAATTCTTACCTTTGTATTACAAGGAATTTTTATTCCATTTTTAATGAATTGGATTCCAGGAAAGGCTTTAAATTGAGTGAAAAATAAGATGTGGAGCCCAAAGAAGTTCACATTGTTTATTCAGTCACAAGAGGCAAATCCCAGTGGAGTGAACTCTTGACAAACTAGTTCCAGCTGCTAAAGAGGCAATGGCTGTGTCTTCTGCAGAGATTTCCAAGATTTCAGTTCAGGTTACAGTTTTTCATATTTTCGTAACTGAATTAATGAACAGAGTTTATCGTGATGCCTCTTGGGGAAAATTGCTTTAGAAAACTGAATTAAAACGTAATTAAAGAGGTTCATTCACATCAGGGCCTTCCAATTTGCTTGCTTCCCTATACCTCTCACTTCTTTATCCTCCATTGTAGCAAATTTCCTTAAAGAGATGTGTGTTTGGACCTCTTCATATCATATCTTCGTCTTTTCTCTTGGAGCTACCCTAACTAAAGTATCATCGTGCAATTATTCTACCAATCAGCATTATGAAGTTTAAGTATTCACATGTCTTACTGAGTAATTGACTATATTAGCCATATTTAATATATTTGGTGCCAGTCTGTATCCACCCCCTCCCCTTACTTCCTCTTCTATTCCTCAACTTTTCCTTTCTAGCTTTATTTTCTCTCTTCTTTTTTTGATAATTGAATACCTATTGAGTATGTTTAGTGCTGCATGGATGTAAGACCACCTAGTGGGGTATGAGTAGCCTCTCCAAGACCAAATCCCTTAAGAAAGCTCACTATCCCTCTCCTAGTAGGTATACACTACAAATAATTCCTGCAATAATGGTGGGGTTTAATGAACATCTTCCTGATCCATGCCAGGTTTTTGGCTGGCTTGATCCTATGCATGTCTCATGCATGTTGTCATATCTGCTGTGTGTTCATGTGTGAAAATGTGGTATCATGTCTGGAAAATACTGTTTATCACAGTAATCTACTCCTGGCTCTTACAATCCTTCTGCCTTCTTATTCATGATGGTCTTTGAGCCTTAGGGAAAGCGCTGTGATATAGATGTCCCATTTAGAGCTGAGCKTTGCACATCTCTTCTCTGAGCAGTGAACGATCAGTCTTGGGTCTTTGTATTAATTGCTTCTAGTGCAAAAAAGAAGCTTCTCAAATGAGAGTTGAGAGATGACCTATTTTATGAGTATAGAGATAAGAACTTAGGGGGCAGTTTATCACTATATCCATTCAAAAGGATAATAGTACTAGGCTCTTTTGTCGGGCATATGTCCTTATTAGTCATAAGGTGAGGTTCAGTTAAAGCACCAGACATGAGACCTTGTAGGCATAATGTTGCTGTGCACTATGTAAAGGTTATTCAAATGCTTATTTCTCTGCCCTCATATCTTATTTCAATCTGACATGGCATTATAATGCTTATGTCAAGAATTTCCTGTCTCAAGTTTCTGTAAGTAGTTCTTGCCATGTATTCTCTGCTTGTCAATAAATGCTAATAATCTAATGGCTGGGCATAAATAATCCAATGGCTGGGTTAGGTAGAAACTTCTACCAGCCAGGGGAAGGAGAGGGGGGGGGATGGGAGTTTCAGGTACCACCACGAGTAGGAGAGGACTGGAGAAGGTACCATGAGAAAAAAACATCTGAAGCCCAAAGAGCAAGGTCAATAATTATATGCAAATATCATGGTATCATGGCTGGGAGGTAACCAGATTAATTTAGGAGGTTAGTATAAGTCATTACTGCATAGATATTGAAGTGCAGCTTGAAATAAATCTTGTTTTGTTTTGTTTTGCTTTGTTTTTGGTGTGGTTACTATGGACTTGCAAAAGTACACAAATACAGCTTCTACATTAATTTAGTGATTACATTTGTATTAAAAACAACACATTTTGTAGGACCCCTTTTACAGATCTTGCCCCAAATCCACCAAGGAAATGTTTGGTTACTCTTACAACATTCCTATTACTATCACAAGAATAGACTTCCCTTGCCAGGCCAGTCATTATTGTGTTTCCAGGGTTCAGAGCTGGGTAAGACTTTATGCTGAATTTTATCTCCCCTTCACATCCCCCATAGTGTGTATAGAAACTTCCAGGGTTATGAAAGCTACCTACTAGGGAAAAGGCTTCCACTAGATTGATTTCTCCATGTCCAGAAATTTCTTCATACTCAGATATGTAGTGTCTTTAGTAGTAGGATCCTGCCAACTGTTCTTTGAGTGTGTTTTAGTTAATGTTCTATAGATGTGAAGAGACACCATGACCAAAGCAACTTGTAGAAGAAGACTTTTAACTGGGAACTTGTTCACAGTTTCAGTTTCAGTGGCTTAGTCCATTTATTATGGCGGAAATTGTGGTGGCAGGGAGGCCGGCAGGCAGGCAATGGGACTGGAGAAGTAGCTGAGAGTTTTACCTTCTGATTCAAAGGCAAAAGGCAGAGAGAGTCTAAGCCTGGCGTGGGTAGGCCTGGTGTGGGCTTTTGAAACCTCAAAGCTCACACCTAGTAACATACCTCATCCATCAAGACTACACCTGCTCCAACAAGGCCACACCTCCTGGCCCTTTCCTAACATTTCCACTCACTGGGAATCAAGCATCCAAACACATAAGCCCATGGGGGTCATTCTCACTCAAACCACTAGAAGAGGTAACCAATGTGTTTGAGAATCTGAACCCCAACACTGACCAACAAGTCCAAAAGAAGTAACCTATACTTATCCTTGAGCTTTTTACTTTTTTTGTAATGAACGTGTAATTGTTCCCTGTAATAGGGTATCTCCATTTAAACCCCTTTTATCTGTGTTTATGATAGATTTTGCGAAACTTCTGCAGTAATCACTTTTTTTTTTTTTTTGCTTTTCGAGACAGGGTTTCCCTGTGTAGCTCTGGCTCTCCTGGAACTCACTCTGTAGAACAGGCTGGCCTTGAACTCAGAAATCCGCTTGCCTCTGCCTCCCAAGTGCTGGGATTACAGGCGTGTGCCACCATGCCCGGCTTGTAATCACTTTCCATACAGCGTTTTCAAACGTTTTTAGTGTCAGTTAAGATTCCCATACTTCCTCCTTTACCTGACCACCCATTCCCCAAGCCCATTTATCCCTTCCTGCCCCATTATTCTTATTTACTTCTTCTTTCCACTTGTGTTTGATCTTCCTTTCCCTGAAACCCATCCTCCATGGTCACTTGCTAGTTTTCTGCCTTGTGTGAGTACTTTGATTCAAACATATATCTAAAGATTCAAAACTAGCATCCACATGTGTGGGAGAGCACATTCTACATTTGTCTTTTTGATATCAGTTTTCTAATTCAGAATAATTACTTCCAGCTCTATCAATMTACCTGTGAAATTCATTTTCAATTCTAGCTAAATAGAATGCCACTGTGTATATGTTCCACATTTCCTTTATCCATTTGTCTCTTGATGGACAAATGGATAGGTTATTTTTATTTTTGACTCTGGTGAATAGAGCAGCTATGATCATGGATGAAGAAGTATCTCACAGTAGAATACTGAGTCCTTTGCTAATATGCACAGAAGTGATGTAGATAGATCATATGGTAGATTTACCCTTAGCTTTAGAGGAAACTTTACACTGATTTATGCACTGCACCAGTTTGCACTCCAACCAACACCACGTAAATGCTCTCCCTTTCTAATATCCACAGTAGCATAAGATAAAATGTTAAAGTAGTTTTAAATTCATTTTCCTGCTAGCTAAGGATAACAAACATTTATTTTAATTTATTTTTTGGCTATTTTTATTTCATCATTTGGTAACTCTGTWGAGTTCTATGTCCCAATTTCAATTGAAGCTGCTTATTTTCTTAACATATACTGTTTTGAATTCTTCTATTGTAGGTATCTATTCTGTGTCAAATGTATATCTAGTCAATATTTTCCCCCTTCTGCAGGCTGCACAGAAGGTTTTCAGTGTGAGGCCCCACTTGTCAAGCCTGGTCTTAATGCCTTGCACTACTAGGACCAAGCTCAATTTTTTACCTTTGTAAGTTTAAATGTACTTCCTTCTCTTGCAGATCCATGATACCAAGTTTTGATTCCTTTTTCACTATTTAAAAAAAATGTATGAGTATTTTGCACGTATGCTGTAGATATACCTGACATCCATGGAGTTCAGAAAAGAGCATTGGATCCCCAAAACTATAGTTACATATGGTTGCAGTCCTGTATGTGGGTCCTGATAATCTAATCCAGGTTTCTTGCAAGAACAACAAGTGCTCTCCACTACTGAGCCATCTCTCCAGCATTCAGGTCTTATATATTTTAATCAATGCTTAATAAAAACCAAGAGGATATGTCTTTTGAATTTGTCTTGTAATTTTCTCCAAAATAAAACCATTATACAAGATATATTTGGATGTCTAGAGACAGGTAATGCTGGAAAATTTTTAAACATAAAATTTTGAAGTAGGCAAATTCTAGGGCATTATGTAGATACTAGGTCTTAAGTACTTAATTGTACTTATTTCATTCTGCAATTAAATTTAACTTAGAAATTTAGAAGTTGACAATTTTTTAAAGTACTTTTATTTTATTTGACATGCTCAAACAGAATATACTCTGTTGGTTAGCTCAGAATACACATCCTGAAGCATACACTGCTCATCTCTAAGGCCCTCATGCCTGACTACTCAGAAACCATTTGTAGAATGAAGAAAAATGTGTGAGCAATGACTTTCCAATCAAATCCTGTGAAATCAATCAGTCTTGTGACTAATGTTTGCAAAGGAAGAACTAATGCACCAACAACTACAGTGTATTCATATTTGAGACATCAAGGGTGAAGACTATGTCTTAAAAACTTTATAAGAATTTGTTTGGGCTGCATATTTGGAATCTGGAAATAATAGTGACCCTCACAATATTGATGAAATCTAGAGTTAAATTCAACTTTGAGAGAGATGTTTTGCAGGGTCAGCTGGAATCTGGGCTCTTCTGACTTTGTGGTTCAGCATCCTAGTGTGAGTCTTCCTTATTCATGGTCMTTACTGTTCACAGGGTTAGGAAAGGCTCAGATATCTACCTAAGTTGCAAAAGTACAAAACAGGGTTCCTCAAAGCTCCATCCAGGAACTGCTCCATACATATTATTGAATTTCTTACAAAGAGATGGGAAACTAATTTTACAGGAGTTCATCCTCAGACTTTCTTTTAATAAGGAGGTTATATAGTGACAACAGACACTAGTTACTGATTGTTTCCTGTCCCAAAATAAATATCACCCAAATGTCCTACTTGCTTTTTCTCTCCTGATATCATCTCCCTCCAAAATAAAAAACATACATTATTACATAGCACTTTAAGCTAAATATTTTATTAAAGCTAGAATATTGATTTAATGAGGTCTTAAAATAAGACTAAATGTATCTTAGTAAGCTATAATGAGATTTTATGGAGACAAAGACTGAAGGAAAGGCCATCCGGAGAATGCCCCACCTGAAGATCCATTTCATATACAGTCACCGAACCCAGACAACTATTGTGCATGCCAAGAAGTACATGCTGACAGGAACCGGATATAGCTGTCTCCTGAGAGGGTCTGCCAGAGCCTGACATATACAGAGGAGGATGCTTGCAGCCAACTCTTGAACTGATCATGGGGTCCCCAATGGAGGAGTTAGACAAAGGAGCTGAAGGGGTTTGCAACCCCATAGGAGAAACAGCAATATCAACCAACCAGAGGCCCCAGGTTCTAAACCACCAACCAAGAAGTGCACATGGAGGGAACCATGGCTCCAGCTGTGTATATAGCAGAGGATTGCCTTGTGGGGCATCAATGGGATAAGAGGCCATTGGTCCTGTGAAGGCTCGATACCAATACCCTAGTGTAGGGGAATGCAAGGGAGGGAGGCAGGAGTGGGTGGGTGGGGCATACCCTTGTRGAAGCAGGAGGGAGGGTGGGATAAGGAGTTTCTGAAGGAGGGGGAAAGCTGGAAAGGGGATAACATTTGAAATGTAAATAGAATATCCAATAAAAAAATACTTTTTAAAAATGGAGAAAAATTTATGTTTATATGTCAAAGAAAACTTATGACATTGGCAAGTGTTTCACATTAAGTTCTAAAACATCTTCATGAAGCTCTTCAAGTAGCAATAATGTATTTTGTGTTCCAGGATCCATTTTGGAACAGCTATTTTTGATTCCCAATACAAATATTTATTTAATTGCTTAATGTGTGAACAGCACAATGCTTGGCCCTGGAGCCATTGTATGAGTGTGGGCTAACGTGAGCCCATTGGTCAAGGTTGTACAGAACTCGAGTTTCTGGTTTGGAAGTAAATATTAATACTCGACTATTGAATAATATAATCTTGCTATTTATTAGAATAATAAAACTAACCAACATATGCTATGACCTAGAGAAAAAGGTTTCATGTAAAGAACATTTTTCAGATTTGAAACTGAAAGTATAAAATATTTTTCTTGAGCAATGTGAGCAATTTTGTAACAGTTCAGCAAATTAGAAATTCAGAACAAACCGATATTTTAAAATGTGTTGGTTTCTGCTGTGACATGTGGAACATTTCTCTTAAGTTTATGCTCAAAATGAAAATAAAGTTTTAGTGAATTTGTAGTATTTACATTAATCCTTTATTTTGAGAAACAGTTCTTATGCTTTCTGTGTAGAAGATACGTCAGTGGTAACTCAAAAACATTATTAAACATAAATTTTGTTAAATCATGTCTCACTGTGTAACCCTAGTTGGCCTGGAACTCGATATGTAGACTAGTCTAGCCATGAACTCACAGAAATTTGCTTGCCTCTCTCTCTGAGCTGCTGGGATTAAGGCTATATGCCACCATAACCAGCTGCTAAACATAATTTTTCAAAATAGGAAAGAGAAAACCATGAGCAAAGAACAGCACTGAAGATATCAATATTCAAACCAGGCTTACATGTATTTTAACACAATAAAATACTGTTAATTGTAAAATATATGTCACATTTTGGTATGTCTTCTAAATTTATGGCTGTGACCCATTTTGATTTTCTCAGGATATATCCATGACTTATTCCTGGGGATACATGAACTGTCTTGCCTAGTCATCTGACATAGGACACTGAGTACAGACCTAACAATTCCAACCTGTTAAAAAAAAATTATCAGCTCAGGATAACCAAGACCAAGTTCTCAGCACATAGGTGATTTATTTGCCCCAGAGGGACAAAGAGCAAGGAATAAGAGAGAAAGGTAAATGAGGGAGGATGGAGGAGAAGAAGAAAAGAAAAAGGAAGAGGGGGAAAGGAAATTTGTATTGCAGGAAGACTAAGGACTACCTCTAGGTATACACGAGACAGATGTGTCCCATAGGAAAATGGCGGTTTGTAAAGGTACAAGAGGAAACGTTGTGGTAGGATGAGATGTTTTTAACTGGGCAAGTTAATTAGGGGGCCTTTGATTGCTGGACTTCAATACTTTGATAGCTAGACCTAGCCTCAGGAGGAGGAAGTGACCAAAWAAGGGAATAGACCTTGGGGGTCAGCTTTAGGAAGGGAAAGGCCTGCCAGAGCCAAGTTCACCATGCTTACACAGGCCAGAGACCCTTCACAGCCTAGACTAGCTTTGGGAGACAGTTGACTGTGGTTACTATTAGGAGCACGGATGACTTAGAGGCAGTGTCATAATCTAAAACTGACAACTTCAGCCTTGGTGACTATTCATAAAAGATGAATCTGATGCTTTTTCTGTACTACTTGCTGGTAACAAGATCAGCTGCAGAAATGCATCTCTTTCTAATAGATATTGCACTTTACATACATTAGGGAAGGGGCCTGTGAATCCCGTTTAAAGAACTTCCTGATGCTTGAGTTATTTACATCCTGGATTTGTAATTGTCATTTACTTCCTGAGTCTTGGAAGCCTTACTCAGAGATGAAATGTTTCAATAGAGTGGAAATTGACACATGACAGCATACCCCTGCTGACATTTCAAGGTACGGAGGAATCTTCTTGAAACAATCAAGGAGTTTTCAAATTAAATGCATCCACTCAGCTGCTGGGTAAAATGTCACATCTTTATTTTTTATTTATCTTTATTTTACTGGTTATTCTTTATTTATTTACATTTCAAATGTTATCCTCATTCCCAGTTTCCCCTCCACAAACTYCCTATCCCATACCCCTCCCCCTGCTTCTATGAGGGTGCTCTGCCACCCACCCACCCACTCCGGCCCCCCTGCCCTGGCATTCCCCTACACTGGGGCATCAAGCCCTCACAGGACCAAGGGATTCCCCTCTCATTGATGCCAGATAAGGCCATCCTCTGCTGCACATGTAGCTGGAGCCATGGGTCCCTCGATGTGTAGTCTCTGGTTGGTGGTTTAGTTCCTGGGAGCTTTGGGGGGGTCTAGTTGGTTGATATTGTTTTTCTTCCTATGGGGTTTCAAACCCCTTCAGCTCCTTGCATCCTTGCCTTAACATCTCCACTGGGTTCCCCGTGCTCAGTCCAATGGTTGGCTACTAGCATCCCCATCATCTTTATTTTCTAACCACTTTATTTGTATCTCATACAAAGTAGTACTCTTAGACATGTTTGTACTGTTGTCTCATTTGACACTGACAGCCCCCCACTTCTGTCATCCCTTTTGGACTGTGATCTCCTCTGCTCCAAACTGTCCTCTCTTGCACTGAAGACATACCTAGTCTATAACCTCACTTATCGATCCCTCTCTTGCATTCAAAACCTTTTCCTCCTCTCCCGTTGCCTCTTCCTCGAGTCCTCCTTCATTCATGAGAAAATCTAATGACTGTCTTCCTGAGTACGGTTCCTTTCATTTAATATAACGATCTCTAATTGTACCCATTTTCCTCAGTGTCACGATTTCATTCTTTTTCTTTCCAGCTAAATGAAATTTGTTTTTTTTTAAAACTTATTTGTGAATGACTATTTGGTTTCATTCATATCTTGCTATTATGAATGCAGGATCAATAAAAATTAGTGTTGCAATTGCTCTATGGCTTTATTGCTATTTTTTGAGAAGCCTCAATACTAGAGTTTCCATGGTTTCTACACAAGTGTTTGTAAGATATTTTTTGTTTCCCAAAACCCTCACTGTTATTTGATGTCATTTGTTCCCTAGATGAATCAATCYGACTAAGGTGAGATGCAATCTCAAAGCAGTCTCAACTGCATCTCCTTAATGGCTAAGAATGTTGAACCTATTTCTGACAGTTTTTTTTATAGGATTATATGTAATAAATTATTTTGATTCCTGTACTGGCTGGTTTTGTGTGTCAACTTGACACAGGCTGGAGTTACCTCAGAGAAAGGAGCTTCAGTTGGGAAGTACCTCCATGAGATCTAGCTGAGGGGCATTTTCTCAATTAGYGATCAATATTATTCTTAATTCACATTTACTAATTCAAATAATTTTACTTGATATTTTTCTCTATTTGGTTGGATTTTTTTGTCCTTTTCTTTCTCCTCTATGAAAAGTTTGTCGGTTTACTCAAGTGAGCATGATAGATTAACTTCCCAGTTCTTTCTTTGTTCATTTGTACATCTCATAATATTCATTTCCCCACGTTCGTCTGATTGGGCTTGTATTTCTCCATGCACTCTGTTTTATATCCCATTAATTATCTTCCTTAATGCTTGCTTTGTATAATTATCTTACTGGACTGAAATACATTGTCCCATGCATTTCTGTGTTTTAGGGTTGCTATTCAGAGGTATGACATGCTGATTTAAAATTCTTACGCTTTTAAATATTATTTTCTTTTCTTWGTCTTTTTAGACATCTTGACTACAATATAAAGAGGTTCTTCACAGTTCTACTTGGGGTTCCAAATTTGTTGTTCTTAGATGGCTGTTTCTCTTTATACATCTGGAAAGATTTTGGATAAAATTTCACTGGCTGTTTCTTATATGAATTTAGTTTTCACCCAGATATATCTTTTACCACGTGCATTTTTAGGTTTGGTTTCCCAAGCCAGAGTTCTTGGCTGTTGTGGGCATGGCTATTTTCACCCTTTGCTTTGCATAGTCTGTTTGACCCCTAAGTCTTCCTCTTTCTTACCTCTCTTCTAATTGGTTGAATTGGGGATGCTTCCCACTGTGTTTTACTTTATCCATTTAGTTTCTCTTTCCCAATATTTTATTTTATTTTTATGACATCTCAATGCTTCTCTGATATTTTCCAATTTTTTTTCTGGCTTTTCTATTTCCATTCCTGCTTTCTTGCTTTTTCTGTTTCCATTCTGAAATTTCCCCCCATGCTCTTGCCTTTTTTTTTCCTCTCCAGGTACTGGGTCAATTTCTTTATTCATCTACATATTTGTAAACATATTGACGCCATTGGCAATTTTTTACTAGTAAGCATTWGAKATCRTCATACAGTTTTACCAATTTTATACCCTTTTAATTCCATAGTTRWAGATTTATGATTCTTTTGCCTTTTSCTATTTCTTGTACATTTTGGTTTGTGATATACTTATCTAGTTTTTAAGATAACTCTTCTGTATTATTGGTGATTGTTCCTAGTCTATTTCTAAAACTCAGTCTTCAGTAGTAGACAGCAGATGCTAGTTTATTTAAGA
>BDUI01006522.1:66850-78382 GCA_002335545.1 Apodemus speciosus
GTTTGAACTCTCAGCTACCCATCATGCCTGCTTGCATGATCTCTGCTCCCATCCAGTAGTGACCCTAACTAAGACAGACCCATGAATGCCTTGGTATGATGTCTGATATCATTTTATAATCTCACTTTTATTTGTTTATTTTTTAATATAAAATCTCCCCCTGACTTTGGCATGCCATTTAGGYAAATTGACTGGTGTCTGWTTCCCCRAGATCTCTATATTACCATACATTKTATGTTTAAAATAACATTGTATATCTCTTAACCCAGCTTTGATATAAATGTTAAAGACATAATTCTTTACCAGCAGGCACTTTACCCTCTGGACCTGTTACCAGCCCATTTTCTGGTCCACATTGTCACTGAAGTTATTTGGCCAAATACCACACAGACTGTGACGGTAGGGAAACTGGAGTGGAAGGTGAAGAGCATTAAGAAGACTCACATGCAATAGAGGGTATTTAACCTACCACTGTCCTTCAGTTTTAGTGTCAATTGCAATTTTACCCTAAAGCCTTGCACACTTGATAGGCATTCCATAAGTACTTAGGAAATGAATGAATGAGTGAATGAATGTTATATTTTGCATAATAATGCTCTATACATTTCTAAAACCTCTTTTAGTTTTAAGTATACAGTACAAAAGAAAAAATTGTTCCCTTAAATATCTGCTCTAACCAAGGTATCAACAGATGCTGAATCATCAGAAAAGATTAAAGGCCATAACTTCCTCAAGGAGAAAATGCACTAATACATTTAGAAGATTTTCTGTAAGAAAGTTCACAGCTGAGGGTCAAGTTACTTAAAAGCCAAGTACCTCTTAGCACCAGAAAGCAATGTTAAAAGGACATTTTACTCTCTAAGCTTTTTGCATAGCTGCAGGTTTGTTGTCATTAAATCTATTAAATACTAATTCACATTTTAGCCTTCCATAGGATTACAGTTTTCTTCTGAGATGACTACTGTACGTCTAAGGGAATAAGGCAGTAAGGAGTGCATAGGAAGGATTCTTGTGTACTCAGAAAGAATTTTTTTGTGATGGCTTCATCCTTCTAAGACAGTGGTTCTTAAGCTATGTATCTCCACCCCTTTGCAGGGCTGAGAGACCCTCTCATGGAAGCTGTCTCTCAGGTATCCTGCATATCAGATATTTACATTACCATTCATAGCAGTGGCAATATTTCAGTTAGTAAGTAGCAACAAAGTAATTTTATGTCTGTGAGTCATTACCACATGAGTAAACATATTAAAGGGTCATGGCATTAGGAAAGCTGAGAACCACTGTTCTGGGGTCAAGGTCATTAGTGGAAAGGTAATTCTTATCTGAAGGAAGGAATTGTCTTGACTCTTCAATCATTCACATGTTCTACTGAGTCTCTGACCACAAGAGGAGCTGGAGTCCAGAAGAAACTGGTGGGAGACCAGAGACTTGTGTAGCTGGAGGTTCCCTGTTCCTATTGTACTGCTTCCTAAGATGGAGGCTTCTCGTCTGTGTTCTACTGAGATAAGCCCTTRTATAGACTGGGATGAAGATGCTGCCCTAAATATTTTCTGTTGCTCATTTGCAAAATAAGTATTTATTCAAATAGAATTCTAAGTCAGTTTTAATCAGGTCTGTTATGTCAATGAAGGTTTGACCTCTATGTAAGGATTAGATTTTTTTCCTTCATATGATTCCAGCATTATTACCAGCACAATAGCAGCAGTAGCAGCAGCAACAGCAGCAAATTTTGGTAACCTGAATAATTAGATAGGGATGTCAGATTGACTGCATATATTCAATAAGCACACATTTTTATTTTCCCTCTTGTTTCATGCATTCAATGTCTCAAGAATTTCAGCAAGTGTCAACTTATAGGAAGATGATGTAATTCAATAGCAAGTGCTATGAGGCTTGTGAGGTTGCTGAAATGTTTGCTGTGCTGGCTAACATACACTGCAGCCAGTTAGGGCCATCCTGTGTTAGGCAGAAATACCAAGTTGCCATGCAAATATCCACAGGATTGATTTTAGGGTAAAAGCATTGCCAAGGAAAGGAGAAGCATGGAGACAGGTCATATTATTATGGGGAGCTTTATTGTATTGAAATCAAAAGAGTTTCTTGTTGCTGCAGGAAGAGAAGGCAGAGCAAGTACAGAAGAAAGAAAAGACAAGACAGGAAGGACAAGCTGTGGAGGAGTTGTGGGCCTTCCCTCATTTATCACCCACTTTCCCAATTGAGTGTTTGGGAATCAAATTATTGTCTCATTTCTCAATGATCGATGTCACGAGCAAAGGAAAAAGAAATCAAACCTTGTAAAAATCAACCAGATTTCTACACCAATGAAGTCTCCAGGGGCCAGTGGTTCTAATTCTGCAGTGGGTGGCTTCCTCACACTTCAGTCTGCTCTCACAAGCTTGGCTCACATTGCAAGAGAACAACACTGCTTCCTGGGTCTCTGGATTTTTGTACAAAATTTCGAAGGCCCCTGTTCMAAGACAAACCCTTGAAGCTGCTTACTGCTCAGCAAGGGGCCTTGCTGATGTTTTGCATGATATTATGACTTAACTTTCTCTACATCACATTGTTGCATTCTTTTATATGTACTGACAGGGTTCATCAGCTACCGCCTTGAGAATTCTGTGCTAGGAATATTCAATGTTCTAGTATGTGAGAGTCTTTACCACTCATTACCAAGTATAAATACCTTTCAACAATCAGAATGAAAAGACACTGGGCCCTCACAGGGAGTATCGTCATGGTTTCTTTTCATCCAGAGACCACTCATTGTCTTTATAAAAACTGAGTTTTTTTTTTTTTTTTTTTTTTGTAACGGTGACTTATCTTATACAGATTTAATTTTTTTCATTTTTTATTGGTTATTTTATTTATTTACATTTCAAATGTTATTCCCTTTCCCGGTTTGCTCTCTGCAAACCCCCCTATCCTATCCCCCCTATCCCCCATAGCTGATTCTATGAGGGTGCTCTCCCACCTATCTACCCTCTCCTGTGTTACCCCCTAGAATTCCTCTACACTGGGGCATCAAGCCTTCACAGGACCAAGGGCCTCCCCTCTCATTGATGCCAGATAAGGCCCCTTCAGCTCCTTCAGTCCTTCCCCTAACTCCCCATTGGGGTCACTGAGCTCAGTCTGATGGTTGGCTGTTAGCCTCCACATCTTCCAGGATCTGGTACAGTCTCTCAGAAGACAGCTGTATTAGGCTCCTGTCAGCAAGCACTTCCTGGCATCCCCAATAGTGTCTGGATTTGGTATATGCATGTAGGATGGATCCACGGGTGGGGCTGTCTCTGGATGGCCTTTCCTGCTCCATACTTTGTCTCTGTATTTCCTTTAGACAGGAGCAACACTGGGTTAAAATTTTGGAGATGGTKGTCCCATCCTTCAACTGGGGGGCCATGCCTAACCTCTGTATATGGTCTTGATAGAGTCTTCCTCCTCTTTGTGGGATATTTCAGCTAATGTCTTCCCCTTGGGATCCTGGGAGGGTCTTGCTTTCCTGGCATCTGGGACTTTCTGGTTGCTACCACCAGTTCCCCATGCCCCATTGCTACACACCTCTGTTCATTTTTCTGACCTTCTGTACATCTCCTCCATCTCCTCACATACCTGATTCTTCCTCTCTTTTCCCCTTCCCCTCTTCTCTTCCTCTCAAATCCCTCCTACTCTCTACTTCCCTTGATTATTTTGTTCCCCTTCTAAGTAGGACTGAAGCATCCACTCTTTGGTCTTTCTTCCTCTTGAGCTTCATGTGGTCAGTGAGTTGTATCATGGAAATTTCACGCTCTTTGCCTAATATCCACTTACATCAGTGAGTACATACCATTCATGTTCTTTTGTGACTCAGTTACCTCACTCAGGAAGATATTCTCCAGATCCATCCATTTGCCTTTGAATTTCATGAAATCATTGTTTTTAGTAGCTGAGTAGTATTCCATTGATTAAATGTAACACATTTTTTTGTATCCAATCCTCTGTTGAGGGACGTCTGGGTTGTTTCAAGCTTCTGGCTATTATAAACAAGGATGCTATGAACATAGCAGAGCATGTGTCTTATTACATGTTGGAACATCTTTTAGGTATATTCCCAGGAGTGGTATAACTGGGTCCTCAGGTAAGTACTATGTCCAGTTTTCTGAGGAACTGCTAGGCCGATTTCCGGAGTGGTAGTACCTGCTTGTAATCCTATCAGCAATGGGGGAGTGCTCTTCTTTCTCCACAAACTTGTCAGCATCTGCTGTCCCCTGAGTKTTTGATTTTAGCCACTAGTATGAGGTGGAAACTCAGGGTCAGGGTCATTTTGATTTACATTTCCCTGATGATTAAGGAATTTGAACATTTCTTTGGGTGCTTCTAAGTCATTTGAGCTTCCTCAGTTGAGAAGTCTCTATTTAGATTTTTCCCCATTTTTAATAGGGTGATTTGGTTCTCTGGAGTATAACTTCTTGAGTTCTTTGTATATATTGGATATTAGCCCTCTATCAGATAGAAGGATGGGAAAGATCTTTTCCCAATCTGTTGGTTGCTGTTTTCTCCTATTGACAGTGTTCTTGCTTTACAGAAGCTTTGCAATTTTATGAGGTCCCATTTGTCTATTATTGATCTTAGAGCATAAGCTATTGATGTTCTATTTAGGAAAATTTCCCCTATGCCCATGTGTTCCAGGCTCTTCCCCACTTTCTCTTCTATCAGTTTCAGTGTATCTGGTTTTATGAGAAGGCCCTTGATTCACTTGGACTTGAGCTTTGAACAAAGAGATAACAATGGAATTATTTACATTCTTCTACATGTTGACCACCAGTTGAGCCAGCACTATTTGTTGAAAATGGTGTCTTTTTTCCACTGGATACTTTTAGCTCCTTTGTCAAAAATCAAGTGACCATAGGTGGTTGGGTTCATTTCTGAGCCTTCAATTCTATTCCATTAATCTACCTGCCTGTCTCAGTACCAATATCATGCAGTTTTTGTCACTATTGCCCTATAATACAAGTTGAGGTCAGGAATGGTGATTCCACTAGAAGTTCTTATATTGTCAAGAATATTTGTCACTATCCTAGGTTTTTTTTTGTTATTTCAAATGAATTTGCAACTTGCTCTTTCCAGCTCTATGAAGAATTGAGTTAGAAYTTATATGGAGAATGCATTGAATCTGTAGATTGCTTTTGGCATGAAGGCCATTTTTACTATATTAATCCTGCCAATCCATGAGCATGGGAGATCTTTCCATCCTCTGAGATCTTCTATTTCTTTCTTCAGAGCCTTGAAGTTAATGTCATACAGATCTTTCACTTGCTTGGTTAGAGTCACACTAAGGTATTGTATATTATTTATGACTATCGTGAAGGGTGTTGTTTCCCTAATTTCTTTCTCAGTCTGTTTATCCTTTAAGTAGAGGAAAGGTACTGATGTGTTTGAGTTAATTTTATATCCAGCCACTTTGCTGAAATTGTTTATCACATTTAGGACTTCTCTGGTAGAATTCCTTGGGGTCACTTAAGTATACTATCCTATCACCTGCAAATAGTGATATTTGGAAATCTTCCTTTCCAATTTGTATCCATTTGACCTCTTTTGTTGTCTAATTGCTCCAGCTAAAATTTTGAATACTCTATTGAGAAGGTCAGGAGAGAGTGGASAGCCTTGTCTAGTCCCTAGTGGGACTGTTTCAAGTTTCTYTCCATTTAGTTTGATGTTGACTATTGGTTTGTTGTATATTGCTTTTACTATGTTTAAGTATGTGCCTTGAATTTTCAAGATGTTTACCATGAAATACTGTTGAATTTTGTCAATGCCTTCTTGGCATCTAATGAGATGATCATGTGGGTTTATCTCTGAGTTTGATTCTATAGTGGATTGTGTTGATGGATTTCTGTATATCAAACCATCCCTGGGATGAAGCTCACTTGATCATGATGGGTGATTGTTTTGATGCGTTCTTGGATTCAGTGTGCAAGAATTTTATTGAGTATTTTTGTATCAGTTTTCATAAGTGAAATTGGTCTGAAGTTTCTTTCTTTGTTGGGTCTTTGAGTATATTAGGTATAAGCATAATTGTGGCTTCATAGAACAAATTGGGTAGTGTTCCTTCTGTTTCTATTTTGTGGAAAAGTTTAAAGAGTATTGGTATTAGATTTTCTTTGAAAGTCTGATAGAATTCTATACTNTTTGATTTTAGCCACTAGTATGAGGTGGAAACTCAGGGTCAGGGTCATTTTGATTTACATTTCCCTGATGATTAAGGAATTTGAACATTTCTTTGGGTGCTTCTAAGTCATTTGAGCTTCCTCAGTTGAGAAGTCTCTATTTAGATTTTTCCCCATTTTTAATAGGGTGATTTGGTTCTCTGGAGTATAACTTCTTGAGTTCTTTGTATATATTGGATATTAGCCCTCTATCAGATAGAAGGATGGGAAAGATCTTTTCCCAATCTGTTGGTTGCTGTTTTCTCCTATTGACAGTGTTCTTGCTTTACAGAAGCTTTGCAATTTTATGAGGTCCCATTTGTCTATTATTGATCTTAGAGCATAAGCTATTGATGTTCTATTTAGGAAAATTTCCCCTATGCCCATGTGTTCCAGGCTCTTCCCCACTTTCTCTTCTATCAGTTTCAGTGTATCTGGTTTTATGAGAAGGCCCTTGATTCACTTGGACTTGAGCTTTGAACAAAGAGATAACAATGGAATTATTTACATTCTTCTACATGTTGACCACCAGTTGAGCCAGCACTATTTGTTGAAAATGGTGTCTTTTTTCCACTGGATACTTTTAGCTCCTTTGTCAAAAATCAAGTGACCATAGGTGGTTGGGTTCATTTCTGAGCCTTCAATTCTATTCCATTAATCTACCTGCCTGTCTCAGTACCAATATCATGCAGTTTTTGTCACTATTGCCCTATAATACAAGTTGAGGTCAGGAATGGTGATTCCACTAGAAGTTCTTATATTGTCAAGAATATTTGTCACTATCCTAGGTTTTTTTTTGTTATTTCAAATGAATTTGCAACTTGCTCTTTCCAGCTCTATGAAGAATTGAGTTAGAAYTTATATGGAGAATGCATTGAATCTGTAGATTGCTTTTGGCATGAAGGCCATTTTTACTATATTAATCCTGCCAATCCATGAGCATGGGAGATCTTTCCATCCTCTGAGATCTTCTATTTCTTTCTTCAGAGCCTTGAAGTTAATGTCATACAGATCTTTCACTTGCTTGGTTAGAGTCACACTAAGGTATTGTATATTATTTATGACTATCGTGAAGGGTGTTGTTTCCCTAATTTCTTTCTCAGTCTGTTTATCCTTTAAGTAGAGGAAAGGTACTGATGTGTTTGAGTTAATTTTATATCCAGCCACTTTGCTGAAATTGTTTATCACATTTAGGACTTCTCTGGTAGAATTCCTTGGGGTCACTTAAGTATACTATCCTATCACCTGCAAATAGTGATATTTGGAAATCTTCCTTTCCAATTTGTATCCATTTGACCTCTTTTGTTGTCTAATTGCTCCAGCTAAAATTTTGAATACTCTATTGAGAAGGTCAGGAGAGAGTGGASAGCCTTGTCTAGTCCCTAGTGGGACTGTTTCAAGTTTCTYTCCATTTAGTTTGATGTTGACTATTGGTTTGTTGTATATTGCTTTTACTATGTTTAAGTATGTGCCTTGAATTTTCAAGATGTTTACCATGAAATACTGTTGAATTTTGTCAATGCCTTCTTGGCATCTAATGAGATGATCATGTGGGTTTATCTCTGAGTTTGATTCTATAGTGGATTGTGTTGATGGATTTCTGTATATCAAACCATCCCTGGGATGAAGCTCACTTGATCATGATGGGTGATTGTTTTGATGCGTTCTTGGATTCAGTGTGCAAGAATTTTATTGAGTATTTTTGTATCAGTTTTCATAAGTGAAATTGGTCTGAAGTTTCTTTCTTTGTTGGGTCTTTGAGTATATTAGGTATAAGCATAATTGTGGCTTCATAGAACAAATTGGGTAGTGTTCCTTCTGTTTCTATTTTGTGGAAAAGTTTAAAGAGTATTGGTATTAGATTTTCTTTGAAAGTCTGATAGAATTCTATACTWAACCCATTTGGTCCTGGGCTCTTTTTGGTTGGGAGACTTTTAATGACTGCTTCTATTTCTTTAGGAGTTATGAAACTGTTTACATGGTTTATTTGATCCTGTTTTTAATTTGGTACCTGGTATCTGTCTAGAAAATTGTTCATTTCATCCAGATTTTCCATTTTTGTTGAATATAAGCTTTTGTTGTAGGATCTCATAATTTTTTTTATTTTTCTCAGTTTCTGTTATTATATCGCCCTTTTCATTTCTGGTTTTGTTAATATGGATACTGTCTCTGTGCCCTCTTTTTAGCCTCACTAAAAGTTCATCTATCTTGTTGATTTTCTCAAAGAACCAGCTCCCACTTTTGTTGATTTTTGTATACTTTTTTTTGTTTCTACTTGGTTGATTTCAGGCCTGAGTTTGATTATTTTCTGCTGTCTACTCCTCTTGGGTCTGTTTGCTTTTCTATTTTCTAGAGCTTTCAGTTGTACGGTCAAGCTGCTAGTGCATGCTCTCTCCAGTTTCTTTTTGGAGGCACTCAGAGCTATGTGTTTTCTTCTTAGCACTGCTTTCATTGTATACCATAAATTTGGGTATGTTGTCCCTTCATTTTCATTAAATTCTAAAAAGTCTTTAATTTCTTTCTTTTTTTATTCCTTGACCAAGTTATCACTGAGTAAAGCGTTGTTCAGTTTCCATGTATATGTGGAATTTCCATGATTTTTGTGATTGTTGAAGAGCAGCCTTAGTCTATTGTGATCTGATAGGATGCATGGGATTATCTTTTTGTATCTGTTGAGGCCTGCTTTGTATATTTTGGAGAAGGTACTATTAGGTACTGAGAAGAAGGTATATTCTTTTGATTTAGGATAAAATGGTCCATAGATATTTGTTAATTCCATTTATTTCATAACTGCTGTTAGTTTCCCTGTGTCTCAGTTTATTTTCTGTTTTCGTGATCTGTTCATTTATGAAAGTGTGGTGTTTTCTTTTAATTGCATGGGCAATCTTCATTCTCCATGGTCTAATTTCTGACCCATCAACAAACACCTAATATATAATTATTAAATTAAATGATGTGKTTAATTTTACAGAGTTTAAGTTCTGTGTTTTAACCTCTAGATTTATCTAAGGAATATAAAATTATTTCTGTATTATTGAGGATTATATAAATTTTCTTAGATATACTTGTGTAATACTGAAGAGATGCTTTGGATTCTATATACAAAAGAGAAATAGAWTCATATGCCAAATGAATATATTAAAAATATGCATACTTTTAGGTGGACAGTTCATCRCATAGATTTTATAAACATTCCCAGATCATAGTAGCTCATGTTGTCAAAGAAATAACCTGTATAGTATAGTTTGATGTACAAAATTGGGGGTTCAAACAGTATAAGGGAGTTAAAACTATTTCCTATCCTTTTACTTTTTTCTTTGTGGATGCATTCATGGCTGTGTGAATATGGCCATGTAGTTACATACAGATGTGCGGTGGCTCCTCCAGTAAATTCCTGCAATCCACCTACAACATTGAGGTTATAGACTCATGTTGCTGCCTTGCTTTTATRTGCATCTTAGTATGTAACTCATGTCATCATGCTTGCATATACACACTTTATTGACCGAAGCATCTCTCTCTCCATCCCTTTGCTATCCTTTTGTCTTCAGGACCATGAAGAGGCCGAACTAGAAAATGAACAGTGCCACTGTTGATTCTTTTGACTCTTGAATTGTAGAAGGAAAAACAGTTGTGATACAACTGTCCAGTTTTTAGTTTCCTGGAGTTTAAGTAACAGATATGAACATTCAGACAATAATCAAAAACCACAACATATGCAGAGTTAACAAATGCTATAAGGGAAATGTGAATGTGATGTTTCAAATTCTGAATGAAGATATGTTTGAGCAGAGCTGAAGAGTGGGAGTTTAGGCAAAATTTGRAGGAGGTGATCCATTTGATGAGGCTGAGTTTCTCTTTCTTTTAGCTATGCTGAGTTGAGTGTTCTAAAATATGGGAATCATATTAATAATGACAGTGTTCTTCCCCAGACATCCTCCATTCACAGTGTGTTTTGTCCTGTGTTGGCTGAATTGGCRGTTAAATCATTTGACTTTTCCCATCCATGGTTCCTGTTGAAATTGCTAATATAGCTGTGTTTTCCTATGTGCATTCTTTCTATTAATTTAAAGCTCCTAGTTTAAAAAACCATTTTGTTAAAGTTGATGTCTATTTCCTATAAATGCTGATAAAACTGTTTACTTCCAAGGGAGCAATRAGAAAAGCATGTATACACATCTACTAAAAGTGGCTGTTTAACCTGCAGTTTTGGATGTGGAGAACCTCAGAGACTATTTAGTGGCTTATGGTGCCACCTCTCATGTTATTTTTTTTTTTTTTTTTGCAGCAGGTAAATAAAAGAGCATGTTCCCATTCTAGTAACACAGGGCACACTGGCATTTATTGATTTCCTTTAGCCTCTGGGATGATGCATACTCATTTACATGTTCATTCTTAATAAATTGTGTTTAAATGTATTATTGTTTTTTGCCTGTGCATTCTCATAGATACACCCCACACCTCTGTTTTCTCTTGATTTGTTTCGGAAAATCCCTTGAGTTTAGGCATTGGGTATTTCTTGTCATTTGCTTTTTATTTTAGGGGCATGTAGAAATCACAGGACACAGCTTATTTCCCAAGAAGCACTAAATCCATTTTCTAGTCTCACTTCTAGGCATTTTCTAAATATCCTTTGTTGGTTTCTATATGGRAAGTCCTAGAGCATAGTGCTTCATACATGAGGAAAACATAAAGCTTTGAGAAATGGGAAATTTATTTTCACACCTGGATGAAATCARTGTARAGTAATGCTGTGTTTTCTGTACCAGTRGGAAAGTTTCCCGAAACTTATGTGGCACAAAAGGGAGAAAACATATTAATAAASTACTACCAATTATATATGACTATATTCTCAAACTAATGCTAGATCATTGCTTTTTAACATTTCATGGGTTGATTCTTTTTCTTTTTTATGAATGATGTGTTAGTGCATGATAATTTTAATGATTTCTATGCCTACACTGATAATAAATATTTAGTTTTCGATKAATTAAAGATTGCATGTCCAAGTTAGATTAAATGGTATTCCCTTTCACATGGAAGTTGCCTTCCACTGTGACACTTCTTCCTAGGCACAAATATGCAGGGAAACGATGCTATTAGTACCCATTTGGTGTTCTCTTGYACATATGCAAACAGAAACAAATTGTTTTGTGTCCTGCTTTCTCAYAAAGCARTAACATATTGCCATTCAATTCTAAACAATGTTTGTTACTAGAAACATTTTGAATGAAATATCAATGCCTGTGTAATACCTGCACAAGGACAATTGATCAARCTAGTCAACAATCCTGGAAGGAAGGGAGAAGGGCTTATATTGCTCTACCCATAGTTTTGGGATAATTGCAGA
>BDUI01006523.1:40330-50380 GCA_002335545.1 Apodemus speciosus
ATACAGGCACATATACAGACACATATGCACAGACACATACACATTCACACACACACACACACACACACACACACACACACACACACACACACACTGGTTAGACCCAACCACCTGTCTTGTCAGCTCCATAAGTGTTCATGCATACTTACATACATGCACATATATCTGTATGGAAAAACAGATATATATGTATATACATTTGGTGGATGGGGCCGAACCCCACAAACCATACACAATCACTTGGTGAGTGGATGGGGCAGAACCCCAGATGGAGTTCATTACTTCTCTCTGGCCGTCTTATATCTTCTTAGACAAAATTTCCTTAGAAAATTACCTCACCGATAAATTGTTACAGAAAAGGGGAGTTTTGGAAGGATGTTGATATTACGTTCGAAGCAGTATTTCCTTCTATAAGCTCATTATAAGTTCAAAGCAACAGTTTTACATGACCTTGCTTTATCATGGTGCACACCTGTGGCTTCATCCTTGGATCTAACTTAGAATGAATGTTTTTCCTTGATCATAAATTTGTCCCAAGCCTGATTCTCCTTTTAGTGTAATTGTGAAAGCTCGTTGTATTCATTATTATGTAGCCTATTCTATGAGAAGTGGACACATTCTACTCTTGATTATGATTTTATTCCATCTTTCTGGCAAAACAACCTTCTCCTAAAACTTGCTTTCTAAAGTTATTTGAATCAAATCAGAAATTCTATAAAATCATTAATTCATCTAAACAGCATTAATTTGTGAAAATTCATCTTCATGTTGATCTTCAGGAAATATACCCAATAGGAAAAACTAAAGTCCAGGGATCATTATGCTAAGAAACAGTGATAGAAAAAGGCATATCAGCAGTAAGAAGAAATCCTGGGATAAAGTCTCTTGGGACATTGCCTCTCAGAGCACACCCATTGCTGGCCATATAAAAGTGGTGGGCCATCTCTAGGAAAGTCACTTTCCTAGATGGTTCCTGACAGAAAGCATAGTATAGGAACCATCAGCCAGTAGGTATTGAAGAAATGGACATCACTTAACACTTGGAAACTGAACCACTGAACAAATAGCCATAACAAGAGGACATGGTAGTCCATTTAATTCACAGTCTTATGCCTCTCTATTCCCTGTCAGCATGCACAGTCATCGACTACTTGACTTGTGTGTGATATATCTTGAAATAGAGAACTTTACTCCAGACATATCTGAAATATATAAATATTTCAGACCAGAGGCAAGCTATCATTTTGGAACCTGCAGTTTGCCATAAGCCCCAGAAGAATCCACGCCCACTGCACACTGATCAGAACTAGGTTGAGAAAATATGCCTTCATTAACTTAGGAATGGCTAAAGTCAGAAACAGAGGCTGCCTCTAACACATAGAGGCAAGGTTCCCTTGCCTATTTCTACAACAAGAAGATAAATGTGCTAGGTCTCCACAAACTATTCATTTGGAAAGATAGTCAGACAGTGGGCACTGTTAAATTCAAGGGCCAGTCCTGAAGTGAGGCCTAGATTCCTTATCAGTAATTTAAGAGAGGAGCAAGAGGAGACCCAGTATGAACTGTGACTCTACTATGTGACAAGCTTTGTAAAAGACCCTCGACAAGTCATAAGGCATGTCTATGCTGGATCCTTTAACATCTCTTGAAGTTAGTCACAATAAACTCCACCTTCCCTTGGGGAGATTTTTTTTTTTAATTTTTATTTTTCCAAGAGAGCACAGGTAGTTAAAATTTAAAAAAAAAAAACTACTAATTAATAGCTTTGTTACCACTGAAGCAAGGAAGGGGTTATATTTGTCTGCAGGGGGTGCCTTCATTAAAGCAACCAATGCCTTGTGCTCCATCCAGAAGAATCACCACAGCAATAGTGACTAGAGTTGCTCAGAGAGCATGTCATGTAGATTTCCCAAGCTTTCGTAAGTCCTTCGCTGATCCCCCCCCCMAAAAAAAGCCCTGGTTCACAGAACTACAATGGAGAGAGCCACAAATGTTTCTGTGTGGTGCATTCTCTAGATCTACCCGTTTCTGAGAGTTGTCCAGAGAAACATCTGGAGAACAGGAATCTCACATCTGGGAGCGTGCCCAGGTTGCCACGAGGACTTGGGAACAAAAAACCCATACAAAAGCTTTCTATTGAATTCATACTCTGGGTACAGATAGCTCTGTGTTCCCAACAATCCAGCCAAAGGCCAGGGAGTCAGGCTGCAAGGCAGTTCAGTGCCAACGGCATAAGCCCAGGCCCTACCCTGAGATGTGCTCTTTAGATGCTCATGGTCACAAGGAGCATCTGAACTACACAGGAGCCTCACTGGGGGTACATGCTCAAGGCTCTGCCTCTTCTTCTGGAGCAAGAGATAGTGAAAGACACGCCCCCCTGGTAGTATATTGATTAGTGGGTCAGGTTGGGGATAATGGAAGGCCCTTGATGTGGATAAGCATGTCAATGGTCAGTGTTCCAGAGTCAGTGTCTACATTAACAGATTTTCCAGGTTCTCCTCTTCCACTTGCCAATACCTTCTTGAGCCTTCCATTGCCATCTTCAACAAGAGGTTGCATAGAAGAAAGACTCCTTGCAATCTTCCAGTAACAACAACTGCAGCAAACCTTCAAAGAAGATTAAAATGCCACATGGTTCTGAGCCTCATCTTGCAGACGCACGTATAGGAAAGGCATGCTCTCTGTGGATAAAGGATCCTCTGTTTCTTCTCTCAGGAATCTTCTAAGATATCATAAATTTAGCTTAGATATTACACTCCAATGTTTCTATAAGCCTCCTGTGATCTGTTCTATAATGACTACCTAATTATTTAATTTCTATCAAAGACTTCAGATCTTGAAGACAAAGACTACACGTGGCTTTTGTTTTTGTTTTCATAAGTATCTACAACGGAGTTACAAATCAATAATCACTCTTTGGCAGAGTGAATGGATGAAGATATGTCCAATGTACAAGCAAATACATGACCAAAGGCTTGCATAGGACATACTGTTTAGGGCTTTGTTTTAACCCCAGTCATAACATTGGCAAGCAGTAAGTGGAGGAGAGAGGAATTGCAACTTATAGTAGCATAAGGCAAGGCAGGTAGGCATTAAGGAGAGATCCGACGTGGGAAGCTGGAAGGCATGCCCTCTGGGAGAGGTCAGGAACACGAAGTGTCCATGTAACAGGTAGCAGCTTCCAGAATCTTCTAAGTGTTTTCCTATTCTTGTTTCTAACCTCATCTTCAACATGAGCCTTTGCAGGAGAACAAGGAGGTAGTGGGTCTGAAAGCRAAGGAGAAGCTCAGTACACTCAACCAGGAAGCCAGGTTGAAGGTGACTCGATGACCTTCACCATGTGGCCTCCAAAGTCTCTTTGAGGGCTGGAGAGATGGCTCAGAGGTTAAGAGCACCGACTGCTCTTCCAGAGGTCCTGAGTTCAATTACCAGCACCCACATGGTGGCTCACGACCATCTGTAATGGGATCTGATGCACTCTTGCTGAGTGGTGGTGGCACACGCCTTTAATCCCAGCACTTGGGAGGCAGAGGCAGGCGGATTTCTGAGTTTGAGGCCAGCCTGGTCTACAGAGTGAGTTCCAGGACAGCCAGGGCTAYACAGAGAAACCCTGTCTCGGGGGAAAAAAACAAAACAAAGTGTCTTTGAAGGCTACCTTCCCTACTCTCCAGAGTGTGAACATCTGGAGAACCGCATGGGGAATTTATGAGGCACACACCATTTCTACTCATGTTTCTATGGCAGGTACATGAAAAGCACACTGGGAATATCATCTAGCTGTGTCCAGAGACCGGACGATGGAGTACTGAGCCACAGCCCAGCCCCCACCATGCTGGGCACCCTTTCTACTCTCACATTAGTAAAACAGGGTTTCCTCTTCGCATTCAAGGACCTTTCCCCTCTGCTGCAAGTTTCCTTTGTTTCCACTTCTTTGAAGCTAATTCTTTATTATCGCCCTCTTCTTGTTTCTGTATTTTAAGGCTCTTTCTTCCCCGGAGTTTGGACTCTGGCCTCCAACCACATCTTTCACTTCCTAAAACCACCGGCAAAGCCCACATCCCCAGCTCCAGCATCCTCTTTCTTGAGCCCTATGAGAGCTGACGCGGGGAGCCTTCCCCTCTGTTTTCCCTCTCCCATCTTTAGTGGGGAGTCTCTCTGTAGGGTCATACGACCTTCCTTCCCCTCCTCTAGGAAGAGTTTTCCAGTCTTCCTTGTTTGGCCTGTTTTCTTCTGCCGCATACACCCAGCTTCTGTCTCTTGCTTTTCTTGCCATGTCATATGGACTTTGTCTATATGCATCAACTATTATTTATAATCATATAAGTTGTGAATCTGTATTTCCAAATAGAAATCCCTGCTATCATATCTAAACTCAGGACAATTTTGCTGAATCTCCTTAACATCTTTATGCATCACTTTATTCCTTAAGACTCTGAGGTTGATCATAATGCATCCATTTATGACATTCTCAAACACCAACGAGAAAGTCTAGGTAGGAAGATCATTGAACCAGAGGAACTTTACATGGTCCTGTATCTCCAAGCTTCTCCTAAGACCTGTCTAAGGTCTATGCTCGTTACCATAGTCACTAAATCCATTAGATAAAAACAAACCAGGTCTCCAGAGAAGGACCTTCTATCATTTCTTTAGATTCCTAGAGTGGTTTCTCATGTTGGAACTCACTTGTGTGATAGTTTGGAGGGAGACCTTGACTCCTTTTCTACCTTAGAAGCAACAACAGCTTCCACATGCCTGTGGCTTACAGTTGTCTATAAAGCATACCCCAACAYATAACACAATGGGACGTATGTGTCAGAGTTCAAAACAACACAGCGAGCATGTGACAGTGGCCAGAGTCAACATAAGCGAAGACTTGGATGGGTAAAGCAATCTATCTGCTTCAAAATAGTCAGATAAACTAGCTTCTGACAGATTCTATCAAGTCCTTCACAGGACTGGGTAGAATATTTCCAGATTTCAGTATCTGGTCACAACTTAAAATGTAAACAACAGAGTATAATTGTGGCACAGATGCCTGAGTTTTGCATATAGCCAGGGTATTGTACTCTTAACAAAAATGTAGAAACTTGGACTGGGGAAAGGGCTCAGTGGGTAAAACACTTACCGCAAAGATATAGGGTCATGAACGCAGATTCCCAGCGCCCCAGTAAAAGCTGGGTGTAAGGCACTGTAAACTTGGGGGTAAGGGGTAGAAACAGGCAGATCCTGGGGCTCGCTGGCCAGCCATAATGGTAATCTCCAGGCTCAGTGGGGGACTCTGTCTCAAAGCATAAGGTGGAGAAACTGAAGACTGGTGTCAACCTCTGGCTTGCACAAGAGAGAACTTATACATGTGCACACAAACAAACAMCAGACATGGAGGGGACAGAAAGAGATGGACAGAGAGACAGACACAGAGGTAGAAAGACCAGGGGTGGAAGGGGAATCAATCAATATAATCTCAAAGAGGTATGCTCTGGCATTTCAAATAGAACCTGCCTGAGGCTTCAACGTCTCTCTCCTGTGCCCTCACAGACAAATCGCACACAGCTACCCCAAGGCTCTGTGGAGTGGTCTCTGCCAAATGCTAGGTCAAGAAAGGACTTGTGAAGAGTGACAAGAGATCTGAAGTTCATCCAAAAGTCACTTTAAGGAGGATCACTCTGATGGTACATAAAACAAGAAATGTTCCTAAGACAGATATCTGGAAAACCTGAACCATTTCATCAGGACTCTTCGATGCTGAGTGCTTATGCAGGGCACTGTGGGAGCCGGGGGTGGGGCAAGATGCAGATGGAAGTCATTATTGGAGGGATAGTTCAGTGAGCAAGGTAAAGGATCTCTTTATGACTGCTGTCTGTGACCTTCTACTCGGGCCTCCAGCCACCCATCTTTAAGTTTGTTCTCAAGTTTGCCCATTTCATTGTATCCCCAATGCTTCTTTGTCAGTTCCTAAGATGGCTCCGGGCCTCCCTTCTAGCCCACTCTCAGCCTTTTTCTGCTGTACAGAGTCTCTCTGGTGTAAACCTCATCGTTTTCCCTCCTGGTTAAAATCTTCCCACAGGTCTTCAGAGGTCACACTTAGATCAGACACACGCCATTTCCCAGATTTGAAATGCTACTTTCGCTGGTTAGTCGGGCTCTTCTTTGGCATCCTTGGCCTTCCCAAGAGACCTCCTTCGCCATGCCCTCCCTGCCGATGCTCTCTGTCTRTAATCCTATCCACTAGGCAGCCCGGCTTCCCCAGGACCGGTCCAGGGATCAGTTCCACAAGCTTACACCCCGGCACATCTCGGACTGCAGCACCTGATGCTACTGTAACTGGCAAGTGCACTTGTTCATGTCCCTAGACACCAGAACAGGAGCACCCGGGGTGAGGCTTTGCCCTTTGCCCCACTTTTTGGTGTCCCACACACCACAAAGCCCAGCCGTGTTACTCCTGCTTGGTGTTCAGATTTCATCTCAAATCCATTCCTGAGGCTGATTTCCTSGACAATTTCCTGGTTTGTCTCCCAATCCTACCACTTTCCCTCATTTTTCTTACCTTTTATTTTTCCATGATTGAGTYTCATGTGGTTTCTTCTCTGTGAGTCTCTCTAGGAGGTAAGGTCATCTCCATTCTGCCTGGACAGTACCTGGCACAAAGCTAATGCTCTCTAAATAATTGACAACAAAGAATGGTATGAAATGRATKAAAGGTAATATATGAATCTATGGTAGCCCTCGTCAGAGACARAAGAGGATAAAAGCATAAATGTGCACGGATTATACGTATCAGCTAAAATTAATTTTTTTAAAAAAAATTACCCCAAGATACCCCATCTGGAAAGAAAAGACCCATAAAGCATGGAGAGATGTTCTTTTCCCATGTCTTRTTCATGTCCTGTGGCTTCATTCAATTTACTACAGAAAATCACACCAGGCCAAGTGTGTCAACTGAAAGTAGAGGTGCTGTGATGTGCTTTCTTTCCTGACTTCCCAGCAGAATTGAAATACCACCATTACCAAGTCATAACAATGGTTTTCTTTTACAATAATATAGTGCTAAAAACACTGTTTAAAACAAGCATGTGAAAATTAAATCTAGAAATTATTTACCAAGCCCCACTTCCTCTCTAGAACTCATCGCTGGAAGTTGGTTTAATTTGTAAAATACATGTATTCATTCTCCGGCAACTTCATGAATGTGTATAGTATATTTTGGTCATATTCACCACCATCCCATTACCCTTTCTTAGACCTTCCTAGTCCTGCTGAACTCTTCTTCACAAATATTCCTCCTATTTTTGTGTCTTTAAAGATTCATTTTTTNTGATATTCCCTAAGCCATGAAAGAAGTAGTACAGACGTCCCTTTTAGATCTGCAAACCCAACAGTCACTTACCCTCAGGGCTTTGCCCAGTTACATGTCTCTCATGGTAACGAATGAATCTTCTACAGACACAGCGCATTACAAACCAGCTCACTCAGATAGAGCAAGAAGGAGTTCCTCACTCCTGCTCAGCAGCGTGCTCAACCCCTCCCCCCCCCCCCCCCCCCCCCCCCCCCCCCCAGCTCTTTATCTCAAAGCTTTCTATTATAGGCCTTGATTGTCCCTAGCACTCCTGCTAAGAAGACTCTATTACCTCCATTAAAATATAGAGTAAACCGAGAAGGCAAATTAAGCGATTTGCCAAGGCAAGAAATTAGTGGCTTCACTGGGTTCAAACAAAACCACTCATATTTCTGAGGTCTCTTGGTCAACTATACACTAAGATTTCTCTGCTCTGTATATTAGGAAAGGGTCCAGACTTCTAACTGAGTACAACCTAGCCAGGGTCGACTCCTTGCTCGCTCTACAATTTCCCGAACAAGCTATTCCACTTCATTAAGTGCTTGCAATTTGGTAGTAATAAGAACACTTGTTTCATGAAAATTGCTGTGAGGATTAAACATGATCGTGTAAATAGGGCAGTTTCAAGGAATCTCATTATACACCTGGAAGGATATATCCCTCAGCCCCCCTCTCCTCATAAGCGTTTCCTCATTGCATCAGAAAATAAGGAAGACGCACCTGCAGCTGTGTGTTTAGCTTTCCTGTATGACACACATACTCACAGATAAAGTCAGCTGTGGGAATATTATGACAGTTGAAAACATCCCTAGAAAAGTGGCTCATCAATAATTATCCAATGCATTAATACATGCATATGTACCTTCACTCATTCACCCATCATTCATTCACCAACCCATATGCCCATTCATCCAACCACCTACCCACCCAACTCTCCATCTGTCAACCCATCTACTCATTCACTCATTCAGTAATTTGTTGATTCAAGCGTCAACCTATCTATCCACCCACTCAGCATGTCCATTTGTGCTTAGTATGCACAGTAAGCGCAATCATAGTCACCACCAGCTACTCTTTAGGCATAGAAGAAAGGAGGTGAAGACTGACACCAAAGGTGCTAAATGTATATATTTAGCACCTCCAGATAGATAGATAGATAGATAGATAGATAGATAGATAGATAGATAGATAGATAGATAGATAGATAGATGCACCTCCTGACCACCACCTGTGTTAGCTCCAATACCCTAATGAGAAGGTCAAGACTGGCCTTTTCCTTCATGTAACTTACAACCCAAATAAATCCTAAAAAACAAACCTCTATTCATATAAGACGCTACTTCTTAGGTCAACTAGTATTTATTGAATACCTACTAAGTACAAAACAGACTTAAGTGCCGCCCACCAAGAAGACAGTACAGAGAGATAGAGTTTCACCAGAACTGATGTTTCACGTGCTCCCTACGGACAACTAAAATCAGTGGCTTTCACCAAAGGAAGGAAAGGGATGGTCAGAGGTGTGGAAGAACTACAACTGAGCAAGTGATGGGGCTCATTCCTCTCACATCTGCAGCAGAACCCTTTTTCTTGGGGTTCTCGTCTTCTCCTGGTCTAGCATTGCTGCAAGCAAAAGCAGGGACTAGCAGAAGTGTGACGACCTGGAGAGGCTGGGCTGCTGGATCTCTCCATGTTCCTGGTAAACACTGTGATTGTAGACATTGAGGGGTCATTGAGGGGTTGTGTTTGTGGGGGGCAGAGAGGGTGTTGTTTGGGGTCTTGGTTTTGTTTGTTTGTGGTTATTTTGGTTGGTTGGTTGGTTGGTTGGTTGGTTGGTTGGTTGGTTGGTTGGTTGGTTTTTTGAACCTAGGTTTTCTCTGTATAGCCCTGGCTGTCCTGGCTCTGTAGACCAGACTGGCCTCAATCTTTGAAATCTGCCTGTCTCTGCCTCTGGAGAGCTGGGATTAAAGGTGTATGCCACCACCACCCAGCTGAGGTATTTTTGATAACTGCTCTCTTCTCTGCTAAGCAGGGCCAAGCCTTTATTTGTCTACTTTCAATGAACCAAAGTGAGGTCACAGCTAAGGTGTGTAAACAGTCTCATGATGGGTATCAGATACTCCACGTCTGTATGTTAAGCTTTGTACCCGGTCCCCTCTGTGAGATGTGCAACCAAGCAGGAAGGAGGGGGATACAGTTCTGTCTGAAATATCCTTCCCACCCATCTGTCTCCTGAATACCTACGTACCCTTCACTTCTTTAYTCAGAAGTTAAAAGATAGAAACGTCCTTCATGAGCCGAAACTTCCCAGGTCCAGTGGTCAGCATGCTCTGCCCTGTTCACAGTCTGCACAGCATGCATGGTTTTAGTTTCAGTTTCTTTTGTGATAGCAGAATTGGAAATTGAGTCTTGTATATGCTAGAGAATTGCTCCATCATGGAGCCTCAGAGATTCTTAGCTTTATTCTTAGTTATTCGAGCATTTTCCCCTCCTGGAAACTGCAGTAGTGCACCAGGCAGGATTTTGTCTGATCATCTTTTCCCCAGAGCATTTAGTCTTATTTCTGATATAGAATCTTACTTCATGAGTATGCCAATAACAAGAGTAACATTCTATAGAGGATGCACTCTCTGGTTAGCAATATCCTGTATACTTTACGTACACAATTTGCTAAGCCCCCACCAAAAAAAAAAAAAAAAAAAAAAAAAAAAAAAAAAAAA
>BDUI01006528.1:8887-28120 GCA_002335545.1 Apodemus speciosus
TGATTTTTGTGTTTCCATTGTAAGGGCTTCTAACCTATTCATGTTCCCCTGCATTTCTTTAAGAGATTTGTTTATGTCTTTTTTGTGTTCCTCCAGCAGCATCATGACCAGTGCTTTTACATCCAAATCTTGTTTTTCTGGTGCATTGGGGTATCCAGGACTTGCTGTGGTTGGAGTATTGGGTTCAGATGCTGCCATATTGCCTTGTTTTCTGTTAGTAACATTCCTATGTTTGCCTTTTGCCTTCTGTTTATCTCTGGAGTTAGTTGGTCTTCTTGTTACTGGTTGGTGTTTGAACCTCCTGTGAGCCTAGCATTTGATGCTGCTGTCACAGAAAGCGTCAGTGCTCCTGAGGTGGAAACTGGTAGGTTTCTGCCACTGGGCTCAGAATTACCTCCTCAGCTCTGATGGGAGGGATTCAAGTCTCCTCCAGACTTGCTGCTGGGTGTGTAACTGGCCTCCCACTGTCTCCTCCTGTTTTGCCTAGATGCCAGCTCTTAAGAATCAGTTCTTTATTTCCACAGATCTGGGTTTGTCTGTTGCTTCTCTATGGTGACCTGGTTAGGCTACCAGCTCCAAGATGATGGCAGGTCTCTGGGCTCTGTCTAATTGTGGGATTCCCTGCAGGACCGGAGCTTTCCTGGCTGGACTGCTGGAGCCTAGATGGTGGTGCTCTCGGTCCACATGGTTCCATCTGGTTAGCTGTTGGTGGTGCCCCAAGGCAAGATGGAGGCCCACCCCTCTGCAAGCTGGGCACAGACCCCCAAGCGAGTTGGTGCCCGAGCAAGTTGGCTAACAGATAGCCCACTGAGCTGCTCAGTCTCTGAATGAAGGCAAGAGCCTGATGGGAGAGGCCATGTTAGGCTCGGACTCTGTCTGTGTATCTAGCCTTAGCTGTCAGCTGTCTGTGGTGCCCCGAGCCAAGATGGTGGCCTCCGCTGCAAGCGTGGCACAGACCTCCCCCCCCMACCCCAGCGAGTTGGTGCACAGGCAGGTCAGTGTACAGATAGGCCACGGAGCCKTTCAGGCTTTGGGTGCAGGCAAGAGCCTGATGGGATAGGTGATGTCAGGTTCTGTCTTTGTACCTGGCCCCTGCTGTTACCTGTCTGTGGTGTCCCGAGGCAAGATGGTGGCTTCTCTGTAAGCCAGGCACAGACCCCCAAGCTGGGAACTTCCTTTTTAAAAACTATAAAATTTAAATGATATAAAAAATAACTTAGCTGCTTTGGTTAATTTTCAACATTGTACTTTGTATCAGAAAATAAAATTACTGGGCATCTGTTATCTACCTGATGGAAGAAATAGATATGAAATAAAGAAGTATTTATTCTCAAAAAGACCATGTGGTAAAGACAGAGGAATAAACTACCTAATGGGGATATTAGTAATTTTCTATTTTTGAGAACAAGGAAAAAATAGAATCTAAATAAGTTGAGTTCTATTTTCAATTTAATCCAACAGTGTTGCTGAGGCTGGATGTTTTTCTCCTGACACCATTAATGGCTACAATATGTGCTCACATCTTAGGTTTTGTAACGGAATTCATACTTRGTTATGAATAAATTTAGCTTCTACTTGTAAGCAAGACAAAGAGTTTTCCATAAGATGTTGGATGATTAAGAAATCAGGACATGACTCAGAATTTCCTCAATGTCCTTACTTGCTAAGAACTTCAAATTTTCATTCACAGCACACACATATGCACATGTGCACACACACTCAGAAGCAGACTCAATACCACTATTTACCTTATGTGAAATGTTCTGAATAATAAGCTTCAAAAAAACAATTTTTCAAAGAATTGGAAAAATTTTATAAAGCTAAATAGCATTTATTCTTTAAATTAAAATACTTTTTTTTCACTAAATTCATCATATTCCAGAAAAACTCATTGTGCTCAGTTCCTCTTTTTATCATGCAGATGTTACTCAATAACTTTTAGATTAAGATTTAAAATAAACTAAATGATTTTGAAATTAATGCAAACAAATAAGCAAAGTAGCCATGATGCTCTAATAAAAGAAATTTGCATGTAAGCATTTGCTAATGAACGTGAGATTGAGTTAGGATGAATCCTGAAGCCTGTTCTCATGACAGGATGAATCTATTAGTGCAGTTAAATGTTTGCAGGCCTTCCTCATTTCCAAATACTTTGTTAGTGCTGGAAACAAGACAATCCATGGCTTGCAAAAGAGAACACCCTAAAACATCTGGCATACTTACACACTTTTCGCTGTCAAATACAAAACACAAATGTTTATTCGACTCGGAATCTTTGCATATGAAAGTGAATATCCTCTTGTCAGTTTTGTCATCTGCACAAAATGATATTCTATGGAGCTGGCAGTTGTGTTGAACTTCCTGTGAACATGAATGAAAATATAGTTTACAGTATTTTCTTTCACATTCTAGAATGTCATCTGTGTTAATAATATATCTTATTGTTTTGAAAGTATAGTATACATTTGTCAAACCTTGCTCTTATCATTGCACATGCCCCAAATGTAAACAAATACAAAATGGATGTGGAACTTCTGACTCACTGCAATAGCACACACAACAGCACATGCTAGATTGCAAGAGGATCAGAGTTTCACTGGGTTTCTGGGCTACAAAGAATCCTAAACAACCAACCAAACAAGCAAAAACATATTCTTTAAAACTTCAACATTACCTAAGAGAATATTGAGCTGCAAAAGATTAAATGTTGTTTCAAAGTTGATAGAAAAAGACCAAATTGTGTTAAATTCTTTGTATTTCATGATTCTGTCAATAACAAACACTGTAGTCTAGAACAGAACCATCTATGCACAAGTTCCCCAAGCCCCAGGAACAGCCAGACATGTTTTTTCCATTAACTATCGGGTGTTTTTGTTTCATTCACCCCTGAGCCCTTTCTATTTAGAAATCTAATCCTTGCAACTTTGGTAGCATAGAGTTGATAACACAACTGCCTAAAGATGACTGAATGAGGGCTTCTAATATGTATAAAAATAAATAACCAATTTGGGTCTATTTTCATTTTTCTACAGACAGCTAGTTAGACCAGCACCATTTGTTGAAGATGCTTTCATTTTTCCATTGTATATATTTGGCTTCTTTGTCAAAGATCATGTGTTCATAAGTGTGTGGTTTTATTTCTGGGTCTTCAATTCTAATCCATTGATCAACATGTCTTTCTCTGGACTAATACCATGCAGTTTTTATCACTATTGCTCTGTAGTAGTTCTTTTTTGTTAAGAATTGTCATCCCTGTTCTGGGTTTTTTGCCTTTCCAGATGAATTTAAGAATTGCTCGTTCCATGCCTTTGCAGAATTCTGTTGGGATTTTGATGGGGATTGTGTTGAATCTATAGATTGCCTTTGGTAGGATGGCCATTTTTACTATGTAAATTCTGCCAATCCATGAGCATGGAAGACCTCTCCATTTTCTGAGATCTTCTTYGATTTCTTTCTTGAGAGACTTGAAGTTATTGTCATACAGGTCTTTCACTTGCTTGGTTAGAGTTACCCCAAAATATTTTATATTATTTGTGGCTATTGTGAAGGGAGTTGTTTCCCTAATTCCTTTCTCAGACTGTTTCTCATTTGTATAAAGCAAGGCTACTGATTTATATAAGTTTATTTTACATCTGGCCACTTTGCTGAAGTTGTTTATCAGCTGGAGAAGTTCTCTGACAGAATATTTGAGGTCGCTTATGTATACTACCATATCATCTTCAAATAGTGATAACTTGATTTTTTTCTTTGCCAATTTGTATCCCCTTGATCTCTTTTTGTTGTCTTATTGTTCTAGGTAGCACTATAAGTACTATATCRAATAAATATGGGGAAAATGGGCATCCTTGTCTTGTCCCTGATTATAGTGGGATTGCTTCAAGTATGTCTCCATTTAATTAGATATTGGCTGTTGGTTTGTGGTAATTTGCTTTTATTATGTTTAGGTATGGGCCTTGAATTACTGATCTCTCCAATCCTTTAACATGAAGGGGTGTTGTATTTTGCCGAATGCTTTTGCTGCATCAAAGGAGATAATCATGTGATTTTTTCTTTGAGTTTGTTTATATAGTGGATTACATTAATGGAATTTTGTATATTAAACCATCCTTGCATCCCTGGGATAAAGCCTACTGGCTGTGATGAATGATGGTTTCTAGAGGATCAAGGGCCTCAATATAAAACAAGATACACTGAATCTAATAGAAGAGATCAAGGAAAGAACCTTGAACTCATTAGCACATGGGGAAATTTCCTAAACAGAATTCCAATGGCTCATTCTCTAAGATCAAGAATTGACAAATGGGACCCCATGAAACTGGAAGGCTTCTATAAAGCAAAGGACATAGTGAATAAGACAAATAGGCAACCTACAGATTGGGGAAAATCTTCACTAACACTCCTCCCTTGCTGGTAGGATTTCAAACTGGTACAACCACTCTGAAAATCAATCTGGAGTTTTGATTGGAAATCAGAAAATTGAAAATGTATCTACCTGAAGACCCAGCTATACCACTCTTAGGATTATACCCAAGATACCCTACCATGCCACAGGGGCACATGTTCCACTATGTTCATAGTGGCCTTATTTGTGACAGTCAGAAGCTGGAAACTNGATTTCTTTCTTGAGAGACTTGAAGTTATTGTCATACAGGTCTTTCACTTGCTTGGTTAGAGTTACCCCAAAATATTTTATATTATTTGTGGCTATTGTGAAGGGAGTTGTTTCCCTAATTCCTTTCTCAGACTGTTTCTCATTTGTATAAAGCAAGGCTACTGATTTATATAAGTTTATTTTACATCTGGCCACTTTGCTGAAGTTGTTTATCAGCTGGAGAAGTTCTCTGACAGAATATTTGAGGTCGCTTATGTATACTACCATATCATCTTCAAATAGTGATAACTTGATTTTTTTCTTTGCCAATTTGTATCCCCTTGATCTCTTTTTGTTGTCTTATTGTTCTAGGTAGCACTATAAGTACTATATCRAATAAATATGGGGAAAATGGGCATCCTTGTCTTGTCCCTGATTATAGTGGGATTGCTTCAAGTATGTCTCCATTTAATTAGATATTGGCTGTTGGTTTGTGGTAATTTGCTTTTATTATGTTTAGGTATGGGCCTTGAATTACTGATCTCTCCAATCCTTTAACATGAAGGGGTGTTGTATTTTGCCGAATGCTTTTGCTGCATCAAAGGAGATAATCATGTGATTTTTTCTTTGAGTTTGTTTATATAGTGGATTACATTAATGGAATTTTGTATATTAAACCATCCTTGCATCCCTGGGATAAAGCCTACTGGCTGTGATGAATGATGGTTTCTAGAGGATCAAGGGCCTCAATATAAAACAAGATACACTGAATCTAATAGAAGAGATCAAGGAAAGAACCTTGAACTCATTAGCACATGGGGAAATTTCCTAAACAGAATTCCAATGGCTCATTCTCTAAGATCAAGAATTGACAAATGGGACCCCATGAAACTGGAAGGCTTCTATAAAGCAAAGGACATAGTGAATAAGACAAATAGGCAACCTACAGATTGGGGAAAATCTTCACTAACACTCCTCCCTTGCTGGTAGGATTTCAAACTGGTACAACCACTCTGAAAATCAATCTGGAGTTTTGATTGGAAATCAGAAAATTGAAAATGTATCTACCTGAAGACCCAGCTATACCACTCTTAGGATTATACCCAAGATACCCTACCATGCCACAGGGGCACATGTTCCACTATGTTCATAGTGGCCTTATTTGTGACAGTCAGAAGCTGGAAACTGCCCAGATGTCCCACGACAAAGGATGGATACAGAAAATGTGGTTCATTTACACAATGGAATACTACTCAACTATTAAGAGCAAGGGCATCCTGAGTTTTGCAGGCAAATGCATGAAACCAGAAAATATCATCCCAAGYGAGGTAACTCAGACCCTAAAGGGCAAGCATGCATGAATGTTTTGATTTAATTGATTGTTCTTATTTCTACATTGTTCATCAGACTGCACATGAGAACTTAAATGTTATTGGTAATAAATGCTAAGTTAATCTATAGCAATGCTCCCCGAGAGAACAGTTATTTAGTGAGCTTCACTATTACATGAGAACTATACTGAAAGACTAATGTGTTTTGACATTCCTGATATATACTTCTACAGCATGGATGAGTAGTACTAAAAATAATAATATGTGGCCTTTTAAGACTAGTGAATGCTAATTGTAAAGAATAATTGGCTACACTATGGTATTTCATACATATATGCAACCTATTTTAACTGTATCTAGCCATTGCCCACCTTAAATTCTACTACCTCACCTTTTCTCTTCTCTAAAAGTTTTCCTTCTACTTTCATATTCTTCATTTTGTCAATAGGCTCTTAATGAGGGCATCTTCTCTTTCTTGCCCTTAATGTTTAGATGAACAATGATCATGTATGTTTCAGTTTCTTTCCTCTATTTTTCCTGATAATTTTCACATTGACACATATTTTTGTTTAAATATAAATAGTCAATCAAATAATAGCCCTGAGCCATGCTGGAGTTTCTAAATTCTGATTGCTAGTATATACCATTAGTAACTATGAAATCATGTTTATAATACATAGGAAGGAACTATCATTATACAGTTTATAAAATCACTTATTATTCCTATTTATAGAATAAATTACATGAAAAACATTTATGGCCAGGAGAACAGGTAACATAACACAGGAGTGGCAGAACAGCTGGGATAGGGTCCACAGCCTCCACAGAGCAGCCCCACAACCTTCTGTGCACCAATCCTGCCAGGGGAGAACTGGTCTGCAGGGAATGATTTGACTCCTGGGTTTGGAGGTGAGACCTTAAATTTCTCTCCAGGGACTAAGCAGGCAGGTACAACCAGGAGCATAGGGAACACAGGAGTGGCAGAGCACCTGCAACAGGGTCTTTACGGGCTCTATCTGCACCCAGGAGCTGGGCTGAGCCACAGCATTCTGCGCCAAGGGAGAGCTTGTCACTCAAGAGTGCTGAGACACGCTTGCAGGCCCAAAGGAGGGACAAGCATCTGCCAAAGACAGTAGGACCAACTAACGCCAGAGATAGCATGATGGCAAAAGGCAAATGTACGAACATTGCCAACAGAAATCAAGGCAACATGGCACTGCCCAAACCCAATTCTCCCACAACAGCAAGTCCTGGATACTGAACACACTGGAAAAGCGATTTGGATTTAAAATCACAGTTCATGATGCTGATAGAGGGTGTCAAGAAGGACATAAATAACTCACTTAAAGAAATACAGGAGAACATGAGTAAACAGGTAGAAGCCCTTAAAGAATTACAGGAAAGCATAACAAAACAGGTGAAGAAATTGAACAAAACCACCCAGGATCTAAAAATGGAAGTAGAAACAATAAAGAACTCACAAAGGGAAACAACTCTGGAGATAGAAAACCTAGAAAAGAAGTCCAGGAGTCAGAGATGCAAGCATCAACAACAGAATACGAGAGATAGAAGAGAGAATCTAAGAGGCAGAAGATAACATAGAAAGCATTGAAACAACAGTCAAGGAAAATGCAAAAGGTAAAAAGCTTCTGACCCAAAACTTCCAGGAAATCCAGGACAAAATGAGAAGACCAAACCCAAGGATTATAGGAATAGAAGAGCGTGAGACTGACAACATAAATAGCCAACAAATGTCTTCAACAAAATTATGGAAGAAAACTTCCCTAACCTAGAGAGATGCCCATGTACATACAGGAACCCTACAGAACTCCAAATAGATTGGGCCAGAAAAGAAATTCCTCCCATCACATAACAATTAAAACACCAATGCACTAAACAAAGAAAGAATATTAAAAGCAGTAAGGAAAAAAAGGTCAAATAACATATAAAAGCAGACCTATCAGAATTAAACCAGACTTCTTGTCAGAGACTATGAAAGCCAGAAGATCCTGGGCAAATGTAATACAGACCCTAAGGGAACTCAAATGCCAACCCAGACTACTATAACCAGCAAAACTCAATTACCTTAGATGGAGAATCAAAGGAATTTGACTACGAAAACAAATTTACAAAATATCTTTCCACAAATCCAGCCCTTCAAAGGATAATGAATGGAAAACACCAACAAGAGGAAGAAAACTACACACTAGAAAAAGCAAGAAATTAATCTTCTTTTAACAAACCAAAAAAAAAAAAAGAGAGAGAGAGAGCAAACATAACTCCACCTCTAATAACAAAAATAACAGGAAGCAACAACCACTTCTCCTTAATATCTTTTAATATCAATGGGCCCAATTCTCCAATAAAAAGACATAGACTAACACACTGGATATATAAACAGGACCCAACATTTAGCTGTATTTGGGAAACCTACCTAGGCACAAAAACAGACACTACCTCAGAGTAAATGGCTGGAAAACCATTTTCCAAGCAAATATTGCCAAGAAACAAGCTGGTGTAGCCATTCTAATATTAAATAAAATTGACATTCAACCTAAAGTAATCAAGAAAGATAAGAAAGACACTTCATTCTCATCAAAGGAAAAACAACCAAGAAGAACTCTCAATTCTGATCATATATGATCCAAATACAAGGACACCAACATTCATAAAAGAAACTTTACTAAAGCTAAAAGCACATGTTTCACCCCACAAAATAACAGTGGGAGACTTTAACACCCCACACTCATCAATGGACAGATGAGTGAAACACAAACTAAACAGAGAAACAGTGAGACTAACAGATGTCATGAACAAAATGGATTTAACAGATACCTATAGAACATTTTATCCTAAAACAAAAGAATATACCTTCTTCTCAGCACCTCATGGTACCATCTCCAAAATTGACCATACACTTGGTCACAAAACAGACCTCAGCAGATATAAGAAGATTGAAATAATTCCATGCACCCTATCAGATCAACACGGACTAAGGCTGGTCTTCAATAACAACAAAAAGCCCAAGTACACATGGAAACCAAACAACATTCTACYCAATGATAACTTGGTCAAGGAAGAAATAAAGAAAGAAATAAAAGATATTTTAGAATTTAGTGAAAACAAAAGCACAACATACACAAACTTATGAGACACAATGAAAGCAGTGATAAGAGGAAAACTCAGCCTTCAGTGCCTCCAAAAAGAAACTGGAAAGAGCATACTCTAACAGCTTGATAGCACAGCTKAAGGCTCTAAAACAAAAAGAAGCAAATACATCCAAGAGGAGTAGACTGCAGTAAATAATCAAACTCAGGGCTAAAGTCAACCAAGTAGAAACAAAAAGAACTATACAAAGAATCAGCCAAACCAGCAGCTGGTTCTTTAGAACCAACAAGATAGATAAACCCTTAGCCAAACTAACAAGAGGACACAGAGACAGTATCCACACCAGCAAAATCAGAACTGAAAAGGGAGACATAAAAACAGATACTGAGGAAATCCAAAAAATGAGATCCTACTACAAAAGCCTATACTCAACAAAAGTGGAATATCTAGATGAAATGGACAATTTTCTAGATAGATACCAGTTAACAAAGTTAAATCAGGATCAGATAAATGATGTAAACAATCCCATAACCCCTAAAGGAATAGAAGCAGTCATTAATAGTCTCCCAACCAAAATAAGTCCAGGAACAGATGGGTTTAATGCAGAGTTCTATCAGACCTTCAAAGAAGGCCTAATACCAATACTCTTCAAACCATTCCACAAAATAGAAACAGAAGGAACACTACCAAATTAATTCTACAAAGCCACAATTACTCTGATACCTAAACCAGACAAAGTCCCAACAAAGAAAGAGAACTTTAGACCAATTTCCTTTATGAATAGCGATTCAAAAATAATCAATAAAATTCTTGCCACCCAAATAAAAAAACACATCAAAACAATCATCCACCTTGATCAAATAGGCTTCACTCCAGGGGTTCAGAGATAGTTCAATATCCGGAAATCCATCAATATAGTCTAATATATATAAAAAAAAAACTCAAAAAAACCCCACATGATCATTTCATTAGATTCTGAAAAAGCATTTGACAAAATCCAATACCTCTTCATGATAAAAGTCTTGGAAAGTTATGATAGTATATTTAAGTGACCCCAAATATTCCACCAGAGAACTTCTAAACCTGAGAAACAACTTCAGCAATTAGCTGGATATAAAATTAACTCAAAAAAGTCATTAGCCTTACTATGCTTTAAGGATAAACAGGGTGAGAGAGAAATTAAGGAAATGAAACCAGTCACAAATAATATAAGATACTTTAATGTGACTATAACCAAGCAAGTAAAAAAAAAATCTGTATGACAAGAACATCAAAACTGTGAAAAAGAAAGGGAAGATCTCAGAAAATGAAAAGAAATCCCATGCTCATGGATTGGCAGGGTTAATACAGTAAAAATTCCCATCTTGCTGAAAGCAATCTACAGGTTCAATACAATCCCCATCAAAATTCCAACTCAATTCTTCATAGAGTTAGAAAGAGCAATTTCCAAATTTATCTGGAGTAATAAAAACCCAGGATAAAAGAACTCAACAATAAAAGAACTGCTAGTGGAATCACCATTATTGACCTCAAGCTATATTACAGAGCAATAGTGATAAAAACTGCATGGTATTGGTACAGTGGCAAGCAGGTAGATCAATGGAATAGAATTGAAGACCCAGAAATGAACCCACACATCTATGGTCACTTGATCTTTGACAAAGGAGCTACAACCATCCAGTGGAAAAAAAGATAGCCTTTTCAACCAATGGTGCTAGTTCAACTAGAGGTCAGCATGCAAAAGAATGAAAATTGATCCATTCTTATCTCCTTGTGCTAAGCTCAAGTCCAAGTGAATCAAGGACCTCCACATAAAACTAGACACACTGAAACTAATAGAAAAGAAACTATGGAAAAGCCTTGAGCACATGGGCATGGGGGAAATTTTCTTGAATAGAACACCAATAGCTTGTCAAGAATTGACAAATGGGACTTCACAAAATTACAAAGTTTCTGTAAGGCAAAGGATACTGTCAATAGGACAAAAAGGCAACCAACAAATTGGGAAAAGATCTTTACCAACCCTATATGTGACAGAGGGCTAATATCTAATATGTCCAAAGAACTCAAGAAGTTAGACTCCAGAGAGCCAAATAGCCCTATTAAAAATGGGGTACAAAGCTAAACAGAATTTTCACCTGATGAATGTCAAATGGCTAGGAAGCACCTAAAGAAATATTCAACATCCTTAGTCATCAGGGAAATGCAATCAAAACAACCCTGAGATTTCACCTCACACCAGTCAGAATGGTTAAGATCAAAAACTCAGGGACAGCAGGTGCTGGCAAAGATGTGGAGAAAGAGGAACTCTCCTCCACAGTTGGTGGGGTTGCAAGCTGGTCCAACCACTCTGGAAATCAGTCTGGCGGTTCCTCAGAAACCTGGGCATGATACTACCAGAGAACCCTGTTATACCACTCCTGAGCATTCCAGAGGATTCCCCAGCATGTAGTAAGGACACATGCTCCACTATGTTCATAGCATCCCTATTTATAATAGCCAGAAGCTGGAAAGAACCCAGATGTCCTTCAATGGAGGAATGGAAACAGAAAATATGGTATATTTACACAATGGAATATTACTTAGCTATTAAAAACAATGAATTCATGAAATTCTTAGGCAAATAGTTGTAACTGGAAAATATCATCCTGAGTGAGGTAACCCAATCACAAAAGAACACACATGGTATGCACTCACTGATAAGTGGATATTAGCCCAGAAGCTCTGCATACCCAACACACAATTTACATATCAAATGATGCCCAAGAAGAAGGAAGGAGAGGCCTCTGGTCATAGAAAGGCTTGATGCAGCAGTATATGTGAATACCAGGACAGGGAAGCAGGAGGGGGTTGATTGTGGAACAGAGGAAGGGGAGAACGCTTATGGGACTTTTGGGGAGGAGGGAACCAGGGAAGGGGAAATCATTTGAAATGTAAAGAATATATCTAATAAAAAATTAAAAATAACGTAAAACCTTCTGCAAGAGGAAGGTGTTTGCAGGCAAAGACTGAGCAGATCTAATTTTTCTGAGGTTTTGTTTTCTCAAATGAAAAAATATGAATAATAAGAGACTAAAAAAAAGAATTGTCAACTGAGGAATACTGAATGGCTGAGAAACATCTAAAGAAATGTTCAATATCCTTAATCATTAAGGAAAAGCAAATTACAACAACCCTGAGATTCCATCTCACACCAGTAAGAATGGCCAATATAAAAAATTCAGGGGACAGCAAGTGCTGGAGAAAATGTGGAGAAAGAGGAAAACTCCTCCATTGCTAGTGGTATTGCAAGCTGGTCAAACTACTCTGGAAATCAGTTTGGTGGTTCCTCAGAAAATTGGACATAGTACTTCCTGAGGACCCAGATATACCATTTCTAGACGTATACCCAGAAGATGCTCCAACATGTAATAAGGACACATGCTCCACTATGTTCATAGCAGTCTTATTTATAATAGCCAGAAGCTGGAAAGAAGCCAGATGTCCCTCAACAGAGTAATGGATGCAGAAAATGTGGTATATTTATACAATGGAGTACTACTCAGCTATTAAAAAATTAATTCATGAAATTTTTACACAAATGGATGGGACTAGAAAATATCATCTTATGTGAGGTAACTTAATCACAAAAGAACACACATGGTATGCACTTGCTGATAAGTGGATATTAACCCAAAGGCTCTTAATATCCAAGATACAACTCACAGACCACATGAAGCTCAAGAAGAAGGGAGACCAAAGTGTGGATACTTTGATCCTTATTGAATGGTGGATCAAAATACCCATTTGTCACAGCCAACCAAGAGACTGAACATATGGTCCCCAATGGAGATTCTAGAGAAAGGACCCAAGGAGCTGAAGAGGTTTGCAGTCCTGCAGGAGGAACAATAGTATGTACCAACCAGTATCCCCAGAGCTTCCAGGGACTAAACCACCAACCAAAGAGATACATGGATGGACCCATTGCTCCAGCTACATATGTAGCAGAAGATTGCCATTTCAGACATCAGTGAGAGGATAGGCCATTGGTCCTGTGAAGGCTCAAGTCCCCAGAATAGGGGAATGCAAGTCAGGAAATTGGGGGGAGGGTGAACAGGGGAGAGAGGGGATGGGATAGGCTAATTTTGGAAAGGGTAAAGAAGAAAGGGAATACCATTTGAAATGTAAATAAAGCAAATATCTAATAAAAATGGCTGTTCAACATATGAACTGAAGGTCTGAGACAAGGATGAACACTGATATCAATGATCTGAGTAAGGCTGTCTAGAAGGATCAAAAGTTAATTGACCAATGTTGTTCCATCAAACTCTGCTGTACTGACATTTTACTAATGGAGTTTACTTGTGAAAAGCATTGAATTTTGAGTGTAACAGCTTAGGAAAAAGAATGAGAGACTGACAGGCTGGCAATGAGTGGTCCTCAGTGGCAGAAAACAGGGTTATCTAATAACAAAAATAAAAACAGGTAAACATCTCCAGGCTCTTGTCCATCCTGCCTTTACTCTATTTTCTTCTATAATAAAACTGATTTAAAGTCTATTTTGATTTTTTAATTGTATTATAATCATCTATTACTATGCTTGCTTTCTTCCCTCTTTCCTCTTGCTTTGTTATTGTTGTTGTATTTCTATTCTCATATTTACAAGTTAAATGAAAAATGTCTTTGCATTTCTGTGCAAAAAATCAAAAGCCAGTGAAGCAGCTCAGACTAACTGGCAAACACTGCTTACTGGCTTATTAAGGGAGGGCACACCAAGTAGCTAAAAAGCAAGAAAGAGGAATAAAAGATATGATATCTAAACTACTTGTTAGAATCTTTTTGAAAACTTTCAACATTATTCTTCTATAGATATGCTCTCTTGTGAAAGGCAGATTGAAATCATGGAGCACATAACAGATTAAATAAAATAAACCCACCATTTTCTCATCTACTGCTGATGACATTGATTCACATGCACTCTTCCTTAGTCTTACAAATGGACAAATTAATCACACATATTAGTAGTGACTGACAAAATGTGTCCTACGTTTCTATATTTTCTACATTTCTAAGAATAAAACATTATTAGTCAACTGAGGAGACTAAAGAAGTTATCTGTACATATACTATTTATTACATATACTATTCAATCATATTCATATTTAAGTACATGATAATGAAGTATTTAGATCATCCTAAGAATTCACTGATAAGAACTAAGAAGATTGCAAGATACTGGTTAGACATGCTATAGTGGTGCTCTGAGATTATTCATTTCTTGTTCTTTTTGTGCCTGTCATTTGCCTAATGGATTTTTCTTAATTAAGGCACTTGTTTGGGAAATGGGCCTCACTTTTATTACCTTCTATATAAGCAAACTACACATACTTCATGGTGCACTGGAATCCTGCTTCCACTCTCCAATCACTTCTCTTCTTTGATTTTAGCTCCTCGGCAGCTGTCATACTGCAACAGCTATAACTGAACTCTTCAGGTCTTTATTTGTTGTTCAGTTGAGGGGGTGAAATAGAAAACACTACAAGGTATAATAAAAAGTCTTAAATTCATGCCTTGAATTTGAGAGGGACATCATTGTTCCACACCATTGAATATAGGAAGAGGATACCACATCTTCTTCCAWACTAAGATGCCTCAACTATTTACAAATACATTCAAAGATTAGGATTATGGGTGTAGAGAGATGGATGGTAAAGTAGATACTTCACTTAGTCCTCTTCCAGAAGACCGAAGTCTGATTTCCAGCCCTTGCATGGCAGCTCATAAACGTCTGAAACTCTAGTTTCAGGGACCTAAGGACTTCTTCTGGCCTCTATCAGCACCATACATGCAGGTGGTGCCACAGAAACACGTGCAAGCCAAGCACCCATTCATAAAAAATAAAATAAATTTTAAGAAATAAATATAAGCAATGTGGGGATTTAGAATTTATTTTTGAAAATTTACCAAGTAATTGTAACATAACTATCCCTAGTACTATCCTTACTTCTGCCTGAAGAGCTAATTCCCAGTATGGTAAACTATGTGTTAGAAATGTTTAGTGAAACAAGAAGGAGCTCATGAAGTTGAGGCTTTCTGCTTATTTTATTTCTTATCTAACAAACTGCATGCTAAGCGTATGTACACAGTCTAACAATACATATAACAAACAGTGCAACTTCAGCCAATTCCATATGGCTATGTTCCATGGGCACCAGCTCCATCACAGCATATCCAGATAAAGCATATAGCTAGCCAGAGCCTCTTTACCATGTTTACATTTGGTCTTTAAGCCTCATTGCTCACAATGGTGAATTATTGTGAGTACTATCTGATTCATGACTTCTTTGGTTACATAATATACTATATGATTCTGACCTTTCTACTTTCAAGGGAAATGCTATGTGTGACATTAATTGTATGGAGAGAGTGATAGGGATATGGAGGAAACAAGGGAATTCTGAGAGAAAATCAACTAAAACTACTGTGTATAAATTTGCCACAAAAAAGCATGGCAATTGGTAAAATAAGTTAAAAGTGAAATGTAGAACCAATGAGTTTAAGTGGAATAATCCTGTATATGTAGATAAAGCTGCTCCCAGAAGACAGATTATTAAATGAAAATCCTGTATCAGAGATAGAGTACCTCTCTGTGAATTGTTGGTCAAGGATTCCCCTTAGAATCCCCAAATAATCAGATGATTACCACTTGTTTGGTGTCCAGCAGAACTAGATGGTAAGACCCTATGGCTGAAGATGCTTCTCTCTCAGGACATGAAAACAATCGATCTGGACTTTGGCTGGGAGCTTCAATTCTAGTGGCTTGTTCTCATAGTGTCATCAGGTGCTGTGCAGGCTGCTAAGGTAGAATTGTCATTGCAGTCTTTCTTAGTGCAACCATTGCATGCTGTAGTATCAACTGGACAGGCAAGACAAGTCCGTAGGCACAATTGTACCAAATCTATGTTATAGAGAAAAACATTTTCTGATTGGATTTGAAGTCTGTCCAACAGGAGGCAATTAATTTCTAATATTGTAAACCTGGTCAAAGCCCATATCCATGGAAGTTATAAGTCCTAATGAGGAMATTACTGATGTTGTTTGTTAAATGTACACATCATTAAGTTACTTCCTAAATAGCTATGTTTTTGCCCATAGATTACTGCCAACAGTTTGAGCCGTAAAAGCTTCTTTTTATGCAGTGCAGTGGTAGCTATATGAACTTATTTAGCTATATGATACTGTACAGCACTGTATTCATTTATATAGTAAAATTATGAGGAAAAGTAATGAGTGCTCATTTGTAATTATACACTTATATTTTTCCCTTGAGGACTCAGGGAGCCTTACAGAAGATGGAGCAGAAAGGATGTAAGAACCCTGCRGGAAGGGGTAGAGAACTGTGGGATACTGAGGCTCTGGGTATAACATGCCTTTTGCAGGTTGAACTCAAAGCAGCTGTGAATACCTATATATGACCTGTACAAGATTGGTCCTAATCCAAACCTTGTGAACAGTGGAAAATCTATGGTGAAGGGAGAGATCATATCTTCAGGTGGACAACAAATGATAAAGTAAATATCCCTTCACCGTCTAGTTTCTATAAGCAATAATAATAGCATGTTTTGAACAAAAGGAAAGATGAAAATAGAAGTAGGCCTTATTTGGCAAAAGAAGGGACCATTGGGAGTAAGAAGGAACYAAGAAAAAAAATTGGAGTAACTATAGCCAAAATACACTGTACATATGTATGATAATATTATAATGAAATCCATTATTGTATATAATTAATATGTGTTAATATATAATGATATATAAATATAGACTATTATATATTTATATGTGATATGTATTTTATATATATTATTTATACATCATATATAAATATGATTATATAAATATTTAATTAACATTATATGATTATATAAATGTTTAACATATAAACCTGTTTGTCTTAAGGTTTGCTTTCAATTGGAGATAAGTCAATTAAACAGTTAATTCAGTTTAAATAAAAGCATTGCATGATTCTAAGTTAAATCTCATACCCTTATTAAAAACAAAATAAGCAAAGAAGAAAAAATAGACAAAGAATATTTTTTTGACAAAGAATATTAAGTTCAGTATACATGGTAAGATATAGCAGCCAACCATCTGAGACAAGGGAGAGGCCACRGAACAAATTGAGCTTGTGGATATTGGATATTGATATTGGGATTCTAGGCCCACAACATCAAAGCAAATAAATTGCTACTGTTTAAGTTACCCAGCCATTGGCATTTTGTTGTATCAGTCATACAAAACACATATGCATTAGATGTATCTACAAGGAGGGACATTTTAACACATTGCACAGCTTTTGTCTTCTTTCATACCCAGCAAATCATAACATAAATATCTTTCACATAAAGTGAATAGAAATCTCAAGGTTAATAGRAGGAGGGAACTGGATGGAAGAGGGAATGGTGAGGGGAGTAGGGCAGGGACCATATGTAGGGAGAGCAGGGGAAAGAGAAGGGAGATCAACTGTGGTGGGGGAATTTCCTAACTAGAGACCTTGGATAGGGAGAGGCTCAAGAGCATCTATGGGGGTGAYTCTATCTGAGATTCCTAGCAGTGGAAGCTATGGCCACTTCCTGTAGCCAGGCAGGAACCCCAGTGGAAGGATAAAGGCAGCAACCCACCCACAAAGCCTTAGGCCCAAAATGTGCCCTGCCTACAAGATTTGCAAGGTTAAAGATAGAACATGGAGCAAGGGAACGGCCAATCAATGACTGCCCCAAATTGAGACCCATCCCACGGGTAAGAATCAATCCCTGACACCATTAATGGTACTTCATTATGCTTGTAGACAGGAACCTAGCATAACTGTCCTCTGAGAGGCTCCACCAGGCAGCCAAAGAAAAGATGCAGAGATTCACACTAGACAGAGCTTCGGGAGTCTTACAGAAGAGTTCGCAGAAAGGTTGAGGGACCTGAAGAGGACAGGGACTCAACAGGAAGACCAGCAAGAGTCAACTATCTGGACTCTTGGGGGCTCCAAGAGACTGAATCACTAACCAAAGGGCAAGCAGAGGCTGGACCTAGGCCCCTGCACACATATATCAGATGAGCAGCTTGGTCTTCATGCAGGCCCCCCAACAACTGGAGCAAGGGTTGTCCCTGAGCCTGCTGCTTACCTGCCTGTGGGATCATATCTCTAAATGAACAGCCTTGTTTGCCCTCAGTGGGATAGGATGTGCCTAGTGCCAGCAGGTGGCAGCAGGGAGAAGTATAACACCAAGAGAGGAACTTCCTCTTGTCAAAAGAAAAGGATAAGGTGGGATAGGGGAATGTATTGGGTGAGGAGGTACTGGGAGGAGAGGAAGGGCTGCTATTGGATTGTAATCCAATTAAAACTGAATAAATAAATAAATTTAATAATAGAAAAAGAAATGTCTAAATATGGGTGCTACTGCTACTGAATATACTTTATATAAGTTATTAGGTGTGGGACACAGGCTGTAGAATAGACAACTTCAAGATTCCAAAGGCTGTTACTCTTTCCCCAAGTTCCTGCAGATATTTAAATAAATCACCAAGAACCAACCATTTCAAGTTAGTAATAAGCTTTAATGTCAGCAAGAACAGTTGTAATTGCAACTGGTTCAAGAGTAAGACAGCATGGATCTCAAAAACAATCCTTACCTTTGTCTTGGGTTCGAGAATTTTTACTCCATATATTGATACTTGCAATTCAACTTTAGGAATCTTCTGGCCTTCAGATTTTTTGATGTGTCTTGCAAACTACAAAAGACAAAGAAGCTCACAAAGTTATAGTTCCATTTCTGTGGTGAATTAACATAAATGTAAATTTGGAGTTTGTGTCTGTCAGAAATTCATTAATTCAGATACTGCCCATTACAAACATTTCAAAGAGCCAGGCGGTGGTGGTGCACGCCTGTAATCCCAGCACTTGGGAGGCAGAGGCAGGCGAATTTAGGACTACACAGAAAAACCCTGTCTCAACCCCCCCCCAAAAAAAAACCAACCAACCAAACAAACAAAAACAACAACAACAACAAAAAAAAAAAACATTTCAAAAGTAGTTTTGCTCAGTAACCCTCTCCATTTGCAATCAAATTCAGATTCATTTTTAGTAACTTGTTTTTAATTTTTTCTTGGGCTTTTGTTCATTTGTGTTTTTTTTTTTTTTTTTTTTTTTTTTTTTTTTTTTTTTTTTTTTTTTTT
>BDUI01006528.1:28220-39813 GCA_002335545.1 Apodemus speciosus
TCTCTGTATAGCCCTGGCTGTCCTGGAACTCACTCTGTAGACCAGGCTGGCCTCGAACTCAGAAATCCACCTGCCTCTACCTCCCAGAGTGCTGGAATTACAGGCGTGCGCCACCACCGCCACCAAGTCACTGACTTGGCTTTTCTTTATTTTTTTCTTTTGCTCTTTTTTTTTTTTTTTTTTTTGTGGATGCTAGTATTTCTTTTTTCTTTTTTGATTGGATATTTTCTTCATTTATATTTCAAATGTTATCCACTTTCCCTGTCAGTACTCCCCCCGAAAACGACTCTCTTTCCCCCTCTTTCTGCTTCTGTGAGAGTTTTCCCCCACCCACCCAACCACTTCCACTTCCCCACCCTGGCATTCACAAACACTCGGGCATCAAACCTTCATAGGACCAAGGGCCTCTCCTCTCATTGATGCCCAACAAGGACATACTCTGCTACATRTGCAATAGGAGACATGAGTCCTTCCATGTGTTCTCTTTGGTTGGTGGTTTAGTCTCTYGGAGCTCTGGGGGAAGGGGCTCTGGTTGGTTGATATTTTTGCTCTTCCTACGGGGTTGCAAACCCCTTCAGCTCCTTCAGTCCTTTCTTTAACTCCTCCATTGGGGACCCGGTGCTCAGTCCAATGCTTGGTTGTGAGCATCTGCCTCTATATTTGTCAGGCTCTGGCAGAGACTCCCAGAAGACAGTTATATCACGCTCCTGTCAGCAAGCACTTATTGACATCCACAAGAGTGTGAGTTTGGTGACTGTATATGGGATGGATCCCCAGGTGGGACAGTCTCTGGGTGGCCTTTCCTTCACACATTGTCTCCATATATGTTCCTGTGAGTATTTTGTTAACCCTTCATATATATATATGTATGTATGTATGTATGTATGTATGTATGTATGTATGTATGTATGTATGTAAGTATATATATTTAAATTTCAAATGTTATCTCCTTTCCTCATTTCCCCTCCAAACCCCCCTATCTCACCCCCCTCCACTTGCTCACAAAACCATCCACTCCTGCTTCCCTGTCCTGGAATTCCCCTACACTGGAKCATTGAGCCTTCACAGGACCAAGGGCCTCACCTCTCATTGATGTCTGACCAGGCCATCCTCTACTACATATGTGGCTTGAAACATGGGTCGCTCCATGAGTACTCTTTGGTTGGTGGATTAGTCCCTGGGAATTCTGGGGCTACTGGTTAGTTCATATTGTAGTTCCTCCTATGGGGCTGCAAAACCCTTCAGCTGCTTGGGTTGTTTCTCTAGCTCAGCCATTGGGGACCATGTGCTCAGTCAAATGGTTGGGTGAGAGTGTCCACCTCTGTATTTGTCAGGTAGTAGCAGAGCTTCTCAGGAGACAGCTATAACAGGATCCTGTCTGCAAACACTTGTTGACATCCACAATAGTGGCTGAGTTTGGTAACTGTATGTGGGATGGATTCCCAGGTCGGGAAGTCTCTTCATGGCCTTCCCTTCAGTCTCTGTTCCACACTTTGTCTCTGTATCTCCTCCCATGGAAATTTTATTCCCCCTTCTAAAAAGGACCAAAGTATCCACTTTGGTCTTCCTTCTTCTTGAGCTTCATGTGGTCTGTGACGTGTATCTTGGGTATTCCTAGCTTCTGGGCTAGCATCCACTTATCAGTGGGTGCATACCATATGTGATTTTTGTGATTGGTTTACCTCACTCAGGATAATATTTTCTAGCCCCATCCATTTGCCTAAGAATTTCATGAATTCATTGTTTTTAATAGCTACTTATTACATCATTGTGCAAATGTATCATATTTTCTGTATCCAATACTTGTTGAGGGACATCTGGATTGTTTCCAGCTTCTGGCTATTACAAATATGGCTGCTATAAACATACTGGAGCATATATCTTTACTACATGTTGGAATATCTTCTGGGTATATGCCTAGGAGTAGTGTAGCTGGGTCCTCAAGTTTTACTATGTCCAGTTTTATAAGGAACTGCCACACTGATTTCCAAAGTGGTTGTACCAGCTTACAATCCCACCAACACTGGAGGAGTGCTTCTCTTTCTCCATATCCTCACCAGCATCTACTGTCACCTGAGTTTATGATCTTAGCCATTCTGACTGGTATGAGGTAGAATCTCAGGATTATTTTGATTTGCATTTCCCTGATGACTAAGGATGTCGAACATTTCATTAGGTGCTTCTAGGGTATTCAGCATTCCTTAGTTGAGAATTCTTTGCTGAGCTATGTGCCCCACTTTTAATAGGGGTTAATAGGGTTATTTGGTTCTCTGGAGTCTAACTTCTTCTTGAGTTCTTCGTATATATTGGCTTTTAGCCCTCTATCAGATGTAGAATTGGTAAAGATCTTTTCCCAATCTGTTGGTTGCCATTTTGTCCTAATGACAGTATCCTTTGTCTTACAGAAGCTTTGCAATTTTATGAGGTTCCATTTGACAATTCTTGATCTTAGAGCATAAGCTATCTGTGCACTGTTCAGGAACTTTTCCCCTGTGCTGATGTGCTAAAGGGTCTTCCCCAGTTTCTTTTCTATTAGTTTCAGTGTGTCTGGTTTTATGTGTAGGTCCTTAATCCACTTGGACTTAAGCTTTGAACAAGGGGATAAAAATGGATAGATTTGCATTCTTATATATGCTGACCTCCATTTGAATCAGCACCATTTGTTGAAAATGCTGTTTGTTTTCCACTGGATGATTTTAGCTCCTTTGTTAAAGATCAAGTGACAACAACGGTATGTGGGTTCATTTCTGAGTCTTCAATACTATTTCACAGATCTACCTGCCTGTCACTATACCAATACCATGCAGTTTTTATTGGGATTGCTCTGTAGTACAGCTTGAGGGCCGGGATGGTGATTCCACAAGAAGTTCTTTTATTGTTCAGAATAGTTTTGACTATCCTGAGTTCTTTGTTATTCCAGAAGAATTTGTAAATTGCTCTTTCTAACTCTAGGAAGAATTAATTGAGTTGGAATCTTGATGGGGATTGCATTGAAATCTGTAGATTGCTTTCAGCAAGATGGCCATTATTACTATATTAATCTTGACAATCCATGAGCATGGGAGATCTTTCAATTTTCTGAGATCTATGATTTCTTTCTTCAGAGACTTGAAGTTCTTATCATACAGATCTTTCACTTGCTTAGGTAGAGTCACACCAAGTTATTTTATATTACTTGTGACTATTGTGAAGGGTATTGTTTCCCTAATTTCTTTCTCAACCTGTTCGTCCTTTGAGTAGAGGAAGGCCACTTAATTTTTTGAGCTAATATTATATCCAGCTATTTTGCTGAGGTTGTTTATCGGGTTTAGGAGTTCTCTGGTAGAATTTTTGGGGTCAGTTAAGCATATTATTATATCATCTATAAATAGTGATATTTTGACTTCTTCCTTTCCAATTTATATCCCTTTGACTTCCTTTTATTGTCTAATTATTCTGACCAGAACTTCCAGTATTATATTAAATAGGAGAGAGTGGGCATCCTTGTCTAGCTCTTGATTTTACTAGGATTTCTTCAAATTTTTCTCTATTCAGCTTGATGTTACCTACTGGTATGCTGTATTTTGCTTTTACTATGTTTAGGTATAGGTCTTGAATTCCTGATCTTTCCAAGACATTTATCATGAAGGGATTTTGGATTTTGTCAAATGCTTTATCAATATCTAATGAAATGATTATGTGCTTTTTTTCCCCTTTGTGTTTGCTTATATAATGAATTACACTGATGGATTTCCATATATTGAACCATCCCTGCATACCTGGGATGAAGCATACTCAATCATGAAGGATGATCATTTTGATGTGTTTTTGGACTCAGTTTACAAGAATTTCATTGAATAGTTTTGCATCGATTGTCATAAGGAAAATTGGTCTGAAGTTCCCTTTTGTTGTTGGGTCTCTGTGTGGTTTAGGTATCAGAGTAATTGTGGCTTCATGTAAGTAATTGGGTAGAGTTCTTTCTGTTCCTATTTTGTGGAGTAGTTTGAAGAGTATTGGTATTAGGTCTTCTTTGAAGGTCTGCTAGAACTCTGCACTAAACGACCTGGTCCTGGGCTTATTTTTGTTGGGAGACTATTAATGACTGCTTCTATTTTTTAGGGGTTATTGGATTCTTTAGATCATTTGTCTGATCCTGATTTAACTTGGGTACTAGTGTCTGTCTAGAAAATTGTTCATTTCTTCCAGATTTTCCAGTTTTGTTGAGTATAGGCTTTTTTAGTATGGTCTGATGATTTTTTGAATTTCCCCAGTTTCTGTTGTTATATCTCCCTTTCCATTTATGATTTTGTTGATTTGGATACTGTTTCTGTGCCCCTTTGTTAGTTTAGCTAAGGGTTTATCTATCTTGTTAATTTTTCTCAAAAATCCAGCTCCTGGTTTGATTGATTTTTGTATAATTCTTTTTGTTTNTATCTCCCTTTCCATTTATGATTTTGTTGATTTGGATACTGTTTCTGTGCCCCTTTGTTAGTTTAGCTAAGGGTTTATCTATCTTGTTAATTTTTCTCAAAAATCCAGCTCCTGGTTTGATTGATTTTTGTATAATTCTTTTTGTTTYTACTTGGTTGATTCCAGCCCTGAGTTTGATGATTTCCTGCCTTCTACTCCTCTTGGGTGTATTAGCCTCTTTTTGTTCTAAAGCTTTCAGGTGTGCTGTTAAGCTGCTAGTGTATGCTCTCTCCAGCTTCTTTTTGGAGGCACTCAGAGGTATGAGTTTTCCTCTTAGCACTGCTTCCATTGTGTCCCATTAGTTTGGGTATGTTGTGGCTTCATTGTCATTAAATTCTAAAAAGTTTTTAATTTCTTYCTTTATTTCTTCCTTGACCAAGTTATCATTGAGTAGAGTGTTGTTCAGCTTCCATGTGTATGTGGGCTTTCTATTGTTGTTATTGAAGACCAGCCTTAGTCCATGATGATCTGATAGGATACATGGGATTCTTTTAATCTTCTTGTATCTGTTGAGGCCTGTTTTGTGACCAAATATTTCATCAATTTTGAAGAAGGTACCATGAGGAGTTGAGAAAAAGTTAAATTTTTTTTTTTGTTTTAGGGTAAAATGTTCCATAGATATCTGTTAAATCCATTTGGTTCATAACTTCTGTTAGTTTCATTCTGTCTCTGTTTAGTTTCTGTTTTCATGATCTTCCTATTGTTGAGAGTAGGGCGTTGAAGTCTCCCACTATTATTGTATAACATGCAATGTGTGCTTTGAACTTTAGTAAAGTTTATTTTATGAATGTAGGTGCTCTATTATTTGGAGCATAGATTTCAGAATTGAGAGTTTTTCTTGGTAGTTTTACTTTGGTGAGTATTAAGTATCCTTCCTTATCTTTTAATAACCTTAGAATGAATGTCAATTTTGTTCAATATTAGAATGGCTACTCTAGCTTGTTTCTTGTTACCATTTGCTTGTAAAATTATTTTTCCAGCCTTTTACTCTGAGGTAGTGTCTTTGTGCCTGGGGTGGGTTTCCTGTATGCAGCTAAATGTTCGGTCCTGTTTACGTATCCAGTCTGTTAGTCAATGTTGTTTTATTGGGGAATTCAGTCCATTGATATTAAAAGATATTAAGGAAAAGTGATTGTTGTTTCCTGTTATTTTTGTTGTTAGAGGTGGAATTATGTTTATGTGGCTATCTTCTTTTGGGTTTACTTAAACATTATTTTCTTGCCTTTTCTAGTTGTAGTTTTCCTCCTTGTGTTGGAGTTTTCCATTTATTATCCTTTGAAAGGCTGGATTTATGGAAAGATATTCTGTTAATTTGTTTTTGTCATGGAATACCTTGGTTTGTCCATATTTGGTAATTAAGAGTTTTGCTGGGTATAGTAGCCTGGTTGGCATTTGTGTTCTCTTAGGGTCTGTATGACATCTGCCCAGGATCTTCTGTCTTTTAGAGTCTCTCGCTAGAAGTCTGGTATAATTCTGATATGTCTGCCATCATATATTACTTGGCATTTTGCCCTTATTGCTTTTAATATTCTTTCCTCATTTTGTGCATTTGATGTTTTGATTATTATGTGACAGGAGGAATTTCTTTTCTGGTCCAATATATTTCAAGTTCTACAGGCTTCTTGTATGTTCGTTGACATCTCTTTCTTTAGGTTAGGGAAATTTTATTCTATAATTTTGTATCTCTTTCTTTACATTAGGGAAGTTTTCTTCTATAATTTTGTTGAAGACATTTACTGGCCCTTTAAGTTGGGAATCTTTAATCTCTTCTATAGTCTTTATCCTTATGATTGGTTTTCTCATTGTGTTCTGGATTCCTGGATGTTTTGGGTTAGGAGATTTTTGTATTTTTCATTTTCTTTGACTGTAGTATCAATGTTTTCTATGGTATCTTCTGAATCTGTGATTCTTTCTTCCATCTCGTGCATTCTGTTGGTGATGCTTGCATCTATGACTCCTGATCTCTTTCCTAGGTTTTCTATCTCCAGAGTTGTCTCCCTTTGTGATTTCTGTATTGTTTCTACTTCCATTTTTAGATCCTGCATGGTTTTGTTCAATTACTTCACTTGTTTTATTCTGTTTTCCTGTAATTCTTTAAGGGATATTTTTGTGTTTCCTCTTTAAGGGTTTCTACCTGTTTACCTGTGTACTCCTGTATTTCTTTTAGGGAGTTATTTATATCTTTCTTAAAGTCCTCTATCAGCATCACGAGATGTGATTTTAAATTAAACTCTTGCTTTTCCAGTGTGTTGGGGATATCAAAGACTTGCTGTGGTGGGAGAACTGTGTTTTGATGATGCCAAGTAATCTTGGTTTCTGTTGGTAAGGTTCAATGTGCTTCCCTTTTGCCAATTGTTTATTTCTGGTGTTAGTTGGTCTTGTTGTTTCTGGCTGGAGCTTTTCTCTCCTGTGGACCTGTAAGCCTGTGTCAGCACTCCTGGGAGACCAGCTCTCTTCTGGCAGGACCTGTGTACTGTGGAATAGCCCCAGCTCCAGGGTGCAGATGAAGACTGAAAGCATCCTGTCCCAGATGTGCCACTGTTCCTGAGCCCTGTGTGCTCCTGGCCAGTCTCGCCCCCAGAGAGTTATTGGAGAGAATGTGGAGATCTTACCTCTAGGTCTGGGAGTGAGATCACTCCTGGGAGACCAGCTGTCTCCTGATGGAACATGTGCACAGAGGGCTGTGAAAGAAACTTAGCTCCTGGTGCAGAGTATGACCAGTTTGTTCTCTCTGCTAAGGACTGAAGTGTCCACTGTTTGCTTTTCCTTCTTCTTGAGCTTCATGTGGTCTGTGAATCATATCTTGGGTATTCCAAGCTTTTGGGCCAGTATCCACTTATCAGTGAGTGCATACCATGTGTGTTCTTTTGTGACTGGATTACCTCACTTGGTATGATATTTTCTAGTTCTATCCATTTGCCTAAGAATTTCATGAAGTCATTGTTTTTAATAGCTGAGTAGTACTCCATTATGTAAATGTACCACATTTTCTGTATCCGTTCCTCTTTTGAAGGACATCTTGGCTTTCCTTTTTAAGACAGGCTCTTCTGTCTTCCATGCTAGCCTAGAAATCATTATATAGCTCCAGGCTAGGTGCAAATTTATGACAATGCACTGCCTTAGTTTGTGAAGTGCTATGATTGCAGGTATGAGGTGCCATGCCTGGCTGAAATTCAGTCCTTTAAAAAAGAATGATACATAACTTGATTTTTTCATGCATTTTGACATGAATTTTAAAAGGAAAAATGCATTCCAGCATGTAAGGAAAGCAATAGATAGATTAATTCATTCTGAGATAATTTTAATATGTTCTCAGAATTTGTTGATTATCTACTATTGAATGTGCAATGTTGCTACAACCCAATTCCTACATAGTTATGTACTGCTTTATCATGCAAACCAACAAAAATGACATAGACAAACATATATCTAAATCAAAGCTAAGAGCCTGGGCCGTTTTCACAGTAGTGATTCCAGTAGAAGTACAATGAGGTCTAGAATTACAAATAAAGCATCCTTTAGGAGGGGGTAAGGATTTTTCCTACTTTTATAGCTGTATTCTCCTGTGTTTCCACTCATTTAGAGTAGATATATATGCACATTTGTTTTAGGATCTGTGCAAACTTTAACAGGAAATTAGATCGGTTCTGTTTTCCGCCAGAGGAAGTCTCTGTCTATGTTGCCCTAAAGCCACCAGAATTAGTGGGAAAAAATTAAGGATATGTTTCTAAAGTTTTAACATTAAAATACATACAAATATTTGCCTATGCACATACATACAACATATATGTGCTCTTAGAATAAGTTTGTCTGGGGCAATATTTTACAATCCTTTTTAGTTTAATTGATGCTTATCTGGGTCCACAGTTTTACTGGTGTCCAATCTGCGTACAACCCACTCTGACTCCCTGTTTTCTTTTTAAGCTCCTTCCCACCAGAATCCACAGTTCACCGGGTTCAGTTTCTGTCTGGCAACCCCTCTACACTCCCTGTTTTCTTTCTTTGCTCTTTTCCTCCATATGTCTTCTTAAGAGAAGAAAAAGAAGGAAACTTCAATGTAGCAGGATTTCTTGCCTCTGTCTCAAGACTTCTTTAACTCATTTTCAGCATATGGAAAGTCCTCTGAACTTGATTCAAATGGATCAGATGTGAGGTCAGGCAGGACGCCAAGGATCTTGCGTGTCCTAGTTTTTTGCATTGTGTAAGTCCCTCTAATTTAGGGCAGATGTGAGCATACATGGTATGGTTGGTCCTGAGGCAGAGTGTTCAAAGTCTTATTTCATGCCTTTGCAGTACCACAGAAAGGAATTTTATTAATGCCTACAGGAGTGCCTTGAAGTATCTGCCTTTGAGTGCTAGCTGGTACCATTTGTTTTATTCCCATTTGAGTGGCATCATTCTTCAGGCTGCCCTTTTCCGCATTCCTATGAACATAAGCTGCTTAGCTATATTTTTTTCTTTTGTCTCTAGAAGGCTTAGAATGAGCACATGACATCCACTCTGTGAAAAAGACTTTTATGTCTTTGAGAAATGTGTTTTGCTTACATGCAACAAAAATTATTTCAGCTCTCCCTCACAGAAAGTGTACTAATGTTCTTTTCAAATCATACCATCCTTTTGACTTAGCATAATTAAGCAACTTTGAGGTTTATTTTTCGAAGGCTTAACAAAACCGTCAGTTGCTCTTCATCTACAGAAGGCCACCTGAGAAAAGCCAACTTGTGCTGGTGTCTTCCCCATAGCCTGTTTTCCACAAAAACAAAAACACAGTGGCTTCCAAGGCCTTTTTCCCATCTGGAAACAGCAATTTCTGTGACCTCTGACAAGAATTGCACAACCCTGGATTTTATAAAAACACAGCAAGCATTTGCCACAAAACAGCCAGTAATATTAAACTTAACTGTTTAGAAAGAAAAAAGAATTGTAGAAATAAAGAAAGGAAAGAAGGCTGATGTTACACAGAGTTGGTGCAGGGTGGAGGGGCAAGGAAGAGAGGAGGACTGGAGAAAGGGGAATTCCAAGACAGGGATGATGAGCAGATGAGAGAAAGAATCAAACAGTGCTAAAACAGCCTTGAGTTCTCACCCAACCCAAACTCCATTTTCCCTCACATACTTATGCACCAACGGTCAGGAAATTGGATTACAATAAGCAGCCTGGAAGCCATAGTTGCACCCATGCACTCAGGACCTCTTCCCTTTACATCACATTTGCTAGATTAGAAAATGTTTTTCCCTATACTGGGGCATCGTGTAGGGGAATGCCAGGTCAGGAAAGTCCAGGGTGGTGGTGGTTGGTAAATAGGAGGAGGAGGAGGAATGAGATAGGGGTTTTTTGGAGGGGTAAGTAGGAAGGCGATAACAATTAAAATGTAAACCAAGCAAATATCTAATAAAAATGTAAAAAATGAGAATGTTCTCCATTTGTGTTTCATGTTTATCAAGGAATACATCAGTCCTGTGACATGATTGCTGAAAACACGTGTTTCAAAAATCTTGTATATACCGTGAGACTCACTCAGTTTATAACTTCAATAGTTTGATAATCACTGTCTCTGTGCTTTTCTTCCAAAGGTCAAGCTAATTGCTTGAAAAAACTTTCTTTCATGCTGCCATATTAACTCCCCTTGATTTTTATAATAAATATAAATCTATTCGCATTATTCTATATGCAGACACATAGTTAGACCAGCCTTACTTGCTGAAGATGATGCCTTTTTTCGCAGTGTGTAATTCTAGCTTTATTATAAAAATAAAATGTGTATAAGTTTGTTTGTTAGTATCTGGTACTTCAATTAGATTCCATTGATGAATGTATCTGTTTTCATGACAATAACATGTAGTTTTATTAGTATAGCTGTACAGTGCAACTTGAAATTAGCTACAATAATATATCCAGTAGTTTCTTTTATTATTCAGGATTATTTTAGCCATAAAGTTTTTTGTTTGCTTATTTGTTTTTATTTTTCCATATAAAGTAGAGAATTGTCTTTTTCAGGTCTCTAAAGAATTATGTTGGCATATACAGCAGAGGACTGCTGCATCTGGGTTTAGTCAGAGAAGATGCATCTAACCCTCAAGAGACTGGAGGTCACAGGGAGTTTAGAGGTCTGGTGGAGTCTGGAGGGGGGAGTAGGGACATCCTCATGGAGACAGGGGGCAGGGAGAGGGTATGGGATATGGAACAGTTGGAGGGTGGACCAGAAGGGGAATAAAATCTGAATTAAATAAATAAATAAATAAATAAATAAATAAAACAAAAATATGAATAAAACTGCAGTGAGAAAAAAAGAATTGTGTTGGAATTTTGATATGGATTGCACTGAATTTGTCAATTGCTTTGGTAAGACGGCCAGTTTTATGATATTAATCCCACTGATGCACAARCATAGGAAATCTTTCTATCTTCTGAGACCATCTTCAAATTCTTCAAAGACTTTAAGTTTTTATAGTACAGGTCTTTCATTTTCATGGCTAGAGTTACCCCAAGGTATTTTATATTATTTGAGACTATTGTGAAGGGTATTGTTTCCCTGATTTGTTCCTCAGTCTGTTTGACATTTGTATATAGGAGAACTATTGATATATTTTTAAATTAATCTTGTATCCAGCCACTTTGCTGGATACTTTGCTGTTGTTTAACGGTTGTTAGAGTTCCCTGGTGAGATTTTTAGGATCACTTATATATCCTATCATATAATCTATAAATTATTTGGTACTACTTTGTGTTTTTCCTACTTAGTTGCTAAATAACTCCTAATAATCATGGTGTTTGAATATAGCTAAGTTCCAAATAGGTGATCAGTTGAAGAAAAAGTAAAASGAAACTAGAWATATTGTGCACAGAGTGAAATACAGTGATGAAGACCCCGGTTGACTAACATGTCTTGACAATGTCTTCTAAGGGCTGTATATCACACTGAGGCAGCTTCATGTGAATAAAATGAGCTTCTTTCACTAGCGCTTTTCAACCTGGGTCCAGAAGATATTGATCCTGCTTATGTCTCAGGGATGCTGATAAGTTAATATCAATGTTCCAGCATGTATTCATACAGAGGCATAACAAACTGTGAACACAAATTGAGTCCTGGTATTTTACCGAAGGTACTGAAACAGACCCCTTCTGAAAACGATATTCATCATGA
>BDUI01006529.1:58314-69589 GCA_002335545.1 Apodemus speciosus
ATGAAAGGATGCTGAATTTTGTCAAATGCTTTTTCAGCATCTAATGAAATGATCATGTGGCTTTTTTTCTTTGAGTTTGTTTATGTAGTGGATTGCATTCATGGATTTCTGTATACTGAACCATCCCTGCATCCCTGGGATGAAGCCTACTTGATCATGGTGGATGATCATTTTGATGTGTTCTTGGATTCGTCCACAACCCAATCTTTGCAAAGACCACCTAGACCCTGATGCTTCTGGGATGTGAAAAGACATGAAAGACCAACTCAAGTTCTTGGGAAGCACAGCTCATCTGTGTAACCTGTGTTGAATCAGCCAGCTGGAGTGTCCCAGTTGCCTGTGCTTAGGCACAATCACAGGGCATACCTCACAGGTTATTGTGAGTGGTCATGTGAACCTTCACAGACAGGTTGGCTCACAGTAACTTCCCATTAACTATTAGCCCCCAAAGCCTGTTGCTTCTTTCCTTAAAAAAACAAAATTAACATTATTTGTCCTGTGTCAAATTTTAGCGAGTTCTCTGACCTAAGTTACCATTTCATGAACTATGAAAAATAAGAGCTCAATCAAATTCTGCTATTTGTTATTTCCCATTGTTGAACAGAGAGATTTTGCTCTTACAGACAAGTGGCAAATCGCTGCTGGCTGTTGAAATGCTTGCCTTAAAAGTTTTATAAGGTTGTGGGCTCTTGCCTCATTTCCCTGTCAACTGAGGAAGGATTGCTCCATGAATCTATACCTGTAAATCTGGAATTTGGTTTTTATTTTTCTGAGCAAAATTAATAAGACCACAATTTTGCAAGTAGGTGTTGATTGTTAGTTTTATATCTAGTACCATAACTGTGAAGTCTCTAGGACCGTAGCTATTTAAAACACAGGAAGGAAAATAGTAAGAAATGTGCCCAAGGAAATATATGAGATGAAATTGAGATTTTATAATTTTGAGGAAAGTTAATATAGTAAGCTAAGATAGAAAAGAGCGTTGGGAGTGAGGGACCTCAAGAAGCAACACAGTCCAGAAACCAGACAACACAAATGATTCAGGTTGCTTTACACAACCACTGGTGTAAGCTACTTTGGAACATAGCAAACTTAGTTTCCAGAAGAGTAAATGACTCTTTATCAAGCCAAACAAACCAACTTCAGTATGCTTTGCTTGCTCAAATAATTTTGTAAAGATTGATTAGAAGAAAACCTAGAGTTTTTGATTACATGTAGTTTAGTTGGTTAATTTTACATGAGATTAGTTAAGTGTGAATGGATAGATTTTATTGCATAATACAAGTGAAAACAGGGGCCTCATAAAGGAAACCATCCAATTATCTGTTTTATATCATGGCTTTCAAACACCTAAGGCTTTAGTCTCATTTATGCTTGGTTATGGATGGACTGCACTCTATCAAGGGAGTGTGAGGTCATTAGCTCTTTCCACTGAAGCAACTGAAAAGGGGGGGCATCACTGTTAACAAGGGGGCTTGTATCATATGATTCTCTCCCTTTGGAAGTGAGAGCCTCCCAGCAGAATATATTACCCAGACCTGGAGTGAGGACTAGCCCTATGTGTATTCAAAACCTGTTTATTCTTGCAAAGATTGGACACCTGAAAAAGTTCCTCCATGTCCCTCTGGAAGATAGACGTGGTTCTTCAAATTTTCTTGCAGGAATACCGAAAGATGCACATTTACCACAGAACCCGCCACAGTATGCTGTCATTGTGACAAACACGGGGAGGTTTGTTTAAGTTTGACTCACTGTATGAAGATGAGCAAGCCCAACATAAATTGCTAATTTACCTGTACAATTAATAAACTATCTAATGCTTTTAAAGGACTGAATCATTTGATTTGTTTTAAAGCTGGYCTTTGTCTGTGCATATTGCAAAATGCTTTTCAAGCTCTTTTATTAGAAAATATAATATCAGTCATATCATGGTATCATCCAGGCTTTGGATGATGCTCCTGCACCTCTGAAGATAACTAAATTTGTTACTTTTGGAGTCTCACGGTGGTTGCAACACCACCGTAAGATGTTTCCACAGACTATATTAGCCTTTTGTAACATGGTCCTAGGCAGGTAGAATCAAGTTCTAAGGCCTTCCTTTCTCATCCGTTGCCCTCAGCATCCCATATGTTCCATATAACAACATAATATAAACATTTCCTCTAAGCGTAGCTCCACCCTTCCTATCAGCATCAGCCTCTTCATTTGTCCTCTTGCCTGGGCTACTATGATAGCATCCCAGATAGATGGCTTTCTTCTACTCCTCACAAAATGAACTCTACATTATATCAAAGAGCTCACATTGAACCTTGTGAATTAAACATCTCGGAATCCCATTGATCTACTGGAAACCTTGCATGGCCATCTTGTGTAGGAAGAAAGCTAGAGTTCAGACTCTGTCATAGTGTTGTCTTTGTTCTGACTACTTTCTATAGCTTTCCCATGTTCTTTGCTCTCTTGTTTTATCCACTGTACCTTAGCACAGTAACTTTATTTTTGGTTCCTGGATATGCCAAGTTTATTGTCCTAGAACCTATGTCATAGCTGTTCTTTCTACAGGGAGAACATTCTTCTCATAACTKCATCCTCTGTGCCCTTTGGATTTCTGCCTGGGAGCTGCTCTGCGGCATCTACCCAGATACTCTTTATCATATTGCCCATGGGATATAGAGTATGATATTTATTATCATAACCTAGTTATTCTTGCTTGTTAGCATTCTGTTGATTTATTTGCATCTCTTATCAGCCTTGCTCTTGCTGGAATAGAAATTCCAAGTAGGCTAGAAACATGACCTATGTTTCTAAAAGCTAGAAACATAGGACAATGGGACTTCCAGGAATCTGTGAAGGTGACTGACCCTAGATAAGATTCTAGCAATGGTTTGTATGGAGTCTGAGATGTCCATCTCCTGTAACCAGGGAAGACTTCCAATGGAGGGATTGAGACACCAACGTAGTCCCAAAACCTTCCACCCACAATTTGTTCTACATACAAGTTATGCAGGAGTAAAGGATAGGGCAGAATTTGAGGAAATGGCCTACCAATGACTGATTCAGCTTGAGACCCATACCATGAAAGAGAAAGCCCACCCCTTACACTCGTAATGATATTCTGCTATACATGTAGATAGTAGTCTAGCATGACTGTCATCAGAGAGGCTTCACTTAGAAACTGAGGAAATCACGCAGAAATTCACAGCCAAACATTAAGTGGAAACTTGGGGAATCCTTTGGAAGAAGGGAAGGAAGTTTTAAAGAAGTCAGAGGGGTCGCCACAAGAAAACCTACTGGATCATAGTCGGTTTTTAGAGACTAAGGCACCAACCAGAGTGCATGTATGGGACAGACGTAGGCCCTGTGCACAAATATAACAGTTGTGCATCTGGGTCTTCATGTGGGACTCCTGTAGTGGGATCAGGGTCTGTCTTTGACTAGCTTTCCTGCCTTTGGTTCCTTTTCTCCTAACTGGGCTGCCTCAACTGGAGAAGGTTTTTCTGAGGAAAAAGGAAAAGGGAAGGTAAGAGGGAAGAACTAAGTGGAGAGGAGTGAGGGAAAGCTACAATCTGGATGCAAAGTAAATAGATGACTTCATTAATAAATAAACAAAAATAATGGAATTTCAGAGTGGGCGATCATCTAATACATTATTTTGTGATAGCCTTTGTGTGAAAACTGTTTGGCAACTGACAAATGTGTTGAATAAGAGAAATGAATGGAAGAATTCTCACATTGCCCAAGGGAAAATGTCCCCTGCATTCTGACTAAAAGTTTTGTCTAAACAGTCTCAATTCTAAGTTATACCCAGGATAACACCATTTCAGAGCTCAGAAAAGTGGGATGTCTGCATTTGACAAGAAAACAGCATACTATAGCATAACCATTGCTTTACTGTTATTCTTATTGTTGTTTGTTTTTCCAAGACAGGGTCTCACTCTGTAGCCTTGACTATCCTGGAAATCACTCTACAGACCAAGTTGGTCTCGAACTCCATAGTTCTGCCTGCCTCTGCCTCCTGAGTGCTGGGATTAAAGGCATGTGTGCCACCACCACCATCTYGAACTGCTACTCATTTTATCTCCAGCCTTCTGATTTCCTTTTCTTTATATGAGTGGATTTGGAAAAAAAACCTCATTGCATTCAAATGATAAGTAAGATTCCTTCTTGTCTTTTAAGGGAGAAGATTGAATCTCAGAGTAGCCATATATTTGTGACAGTTCTGAACTCCACTGTCAAATATCAAAGCTCGCAAAATGGGCGGAAACAATGGCTCAGTAGTTAAGAGCACTGGTTGCTTTTCCAGAAGTCCTGGGGTTCTTCTCCAGGATTCACACAGTGACTCACAGCCAGCTGTTCCTCAGTCTTAGGAAATTATATGCCTTCTTTTGGTCTCTGAGGACACTGCACACACGTAGTACACAGACATTCATGCAGGTAAAATATCCATATACTCAGGGTAATAAAATAAAAATATCATAAGGTCATAAAGCATTTTTTAGGAGATAGCACATCTCACCAATGATCATGGACTCAAATCTTACTGTAGTCCTTTGGCTGGTCATTTTTTCTCAAACTAGTTAAATCATTTGGAAATTACCGATTCCCTGAAGAATTGCCCAATAAAAATCTGGCTAAGGCTTAGGAATCTAATTTTAAGCTTTCCCCATATAATTCTAAACAACATTAGGTTTAGGTCCCACTGAATTAGATCAAAGAAAGTAAGAAAGTAAAACCAGGGAAAGACTTGTCAAACTGAATACATATTTATCTTCAGAAGGCTTTGAAATAGCATCAAATACCTCAATAGTTTACTGACTCAGAGAGACTCTAGTACTACAGGGTGGATGAAAGAAGTTGCAGACCCTGGAGCTGTTGGCCTACGAAGAAGTGTAGCACGTGGAATTTTCTAGAAAAATCACAAAGCAGGAGATAGGGGATGAGGGTTGATTGTGGAGCAAGTATCAACTATTGGGCTGGGAGAATGTTTTGAAGTTGCTAGGAAAGCTCAGCTCCATTGACCTTTCTCCACCATCCCTTCAAGCCCTTTAACTCTTTGCATAAGTCATTTAACATAATTTTGCACCCAGTTAATCATTCTTTGTAAGTGGTTGCAAAGGGCATTAAAGTTTTAATAATTGGCTTTATAGGCATCTTCCCAMAACCTCCCAACTCTGAGAAGTCTGGTTTGTGTTACAGTCGTGAGGTGATGACAAAAATGCAATGATTTTAAGAGCATTCTTTATAGGAGAATATAAAATTTGGTCAAGCTTGCCTACCCTAACAATAAAATGCTGATTCTTTCTGCACCCTCCTTGTGAGAATTGAGCCTTATCGGATAGAAGAGATAAATGGCCTACTGAGGATTACAGACTATGGAAATTCACATCTGGTGGCTTGCACCTGGCCAACCTATTCATAGAAAAGGCCATTTTAGTGCTAAAGAGTCTCCTCAGCCTAACTCTGCTGGAGGGAATTGGGCAGCTGTAAGGGGGAAAGGTTTGCATGATTTTAAACCATTCTGCTTACAAAATAAGCTCCTGTAATAGTGACTGAGAGGACCATGACCATGTATTTTCCAGCATTATTGCAGGCTGCTCCCTTTCTTTCCCGCATCACGGCAAAGATAGAAATGAAATCATTTCTACATTCCATGGGCTGCTATGTTGCCAAAGTTAACATCCAGAGTATTTTTTTTTAATTTTGTTTTGACAAATACTGTAGTATGGCCTTTTATATTTCACACTAGTTCTAGTTAATAAATTGAGCTCTTTTGAATGATTGGTTATAATTTGTTAGGATTTTTAAAAAATATATAAGTGAAGAGTATTTATTCTGCTCATTTTTAGGCAAGACACCAAGAGACATCTACAAAAGTAGCTATTGGCTATCAGTACTGAGATGCTCTCGACAATATGCCCCAATGTGCAGGTAAACATAAATGGGAATTTTTTTAACCACATATCAGAGTTTTGGATTCTATGTGAAGAGCATGTTGGCCTGAAGGTGCTAGCTGTCCTGAATACAGCAACAACCAGACGCCTGTCATTTTCTGTTACAAGGGTGGCTGAGAAGGGGCCTTAATATCACACTTCTCATCTCTAGTCCATCCATTTAAGATTAGGTAATAACATCTGACAAACACGCATAATGATATCTCTAACTCTATGAAAACTCACCATCACTTACTTTCCCCATTTCTCTGTTCAGTTTTAAACGGTCTGAAAAGAAAGGCAGGATCTACCCTGATAATGCAGAGATTTGCTCTTTGATGTTTATGGAGCCTAAATCCTCTGTCACTGGTGACCTGGATTTTTAGCTTATCTATTAAGTGCTGAGCTTTCACATCCCCTCATCCCGAGGAGGCAAGTTTGTACTAAAATAATTTGCTTTTCATAGAGAGCAAAACATTGCCGTGTCCCAAATGTCAACCTTCCAGGAAGAGAGAAGTTAAGGTTGCTTAAGATCATTACATGCGATTATTTTATGTTTAGTTAAAGTACTTTTTTTTAAAATGTTCAAACAGGCACTTTGGATTTTTTTTTAAATAAAGGTTTTATGTACTGCTCAAATATTTAGTTCAGCATGCTTAAATTTCAATGATTCACATCAAAGCAAAATTATACATTAACCAAACAAGCCTGACACAGTGATGAGTCAGAGCCTGGCTGTTCTGGCTTCATACTTGTACTGTAAATTCCTCTCATTATGTGTGATTTCCTACAGGGGTCCCACACTTAGCATTCAGACCMTGGGCTTGGGCTGGGGTGTACTAGAAATATGGAGGATACTCTATCTCTGTTAAGTTTACATGGCTGAATTGGCATAATGAATAGTAACAAATGAGCCCTTTTTACCCAGAGACCAGTTACCATTACATTTTTGATGGTTTCTGCTTGAGATGCAGGAATGGAAGCTAATTACACCAAGGCTGGTGTAGGCCCATGGTGAGAGTTTGATGTGATCACAGGAGAGGCTGCTGGACATCAACTTTGATCCTGCAGCAAGAGATAATGGGGCAGTAAACACACACATGGCATGGAATAAAACATTAGAGATTGCTAAACTCATTTGGAAATTGAAGGATGAGATTAGTGTTTTTCTCAGTAAAATGCTTACTGGATTTGAAGCAAAAACATCCCCTGAATATTGTTCCTTGACTTCATTTTGTCATATCTTGAAAATTCTAGCTACATATAAAATCAAAACTTGCAAGCTATTTTTAACTTGATTTCAAAATCTGATGCCTTTTAATARGATAACCATTGTTTTAGAAGAGAAAACCCCATTACTGTATTATTGGTTGCGTAGTAAAGTTCTTATATGTGAAGTATACTTGATAAAATGTGGTTCAACAATGTAATTATTATCACCAAATAACTATTTAGAGTGACATTACATCTATTAGGTTTCAATAAATCAAAATGGAGCTGGGTCACAAGCACATAAAAGATTTTCCTTCACAGTCCACACTTAATATATTTTTTCATACCCTGCTTGGTAGATTATGACATTATTTTCTATATAGTTTCATCTTTAGGAAATAAAGAAATTAATATTGATAATAAGAGAAGCCATTTTGACAATCATTTTGCTATGAGAAAAGCAGTTCATTGCCTCTTAACAATAGGAGGCATGCCTTATTTTGAATTATTATCAATTTTCCTTAGATATCAATGAAATGATGTTTTTTAAAATCCAAATCATAATACTTCTTTATCTTTATTTTATTATTTTATTTTATTTTATTATTTTATTTTATTTTAAGGATACAACTATTTGGAGACTGGTATAAACTTACTCAGTTCTAAATAAAAACTGTCATCAATTTTGCTTTGCTATTTGAACAAAGATGCATAAATGAACAATGAGAGTATCACATAATAAAATCACATATCCTGATTACCTAATGTTTGTTTACACTTAAAAGTTGCTCATAGTTTTTAAAATTGCAGCAATAGAACACAATGTCTATCCGAGACCAACTGAAGGCCACCCTGTCAGAAGGACTGCATTAATTTTTGGCTGCCTACCTTCTAAAGCATAATTGGACATAGACTAGGTAATTTTCTTTTTTACAGTTCTGTGTGATAGTTAAAAAACATTTTAAGAGGTAAGTTATGTTTTACTATTTGTTTATTGAACTATAGGTTTCATCTTTAGGTTCCAGATGAATTATGTAAATAACTTTTAGTTATTACAATTGATTAGTTAACTAATTACCAATTACCATTTACCAATTACCATTTTCAACATGCCTGATATAATATAAAAACTAAAAGTACAAAGAGTTACAGATAATGCAAGATAATTTTTATTTTTATTTTTATTGTTTTAGTTTATAAGGAGATGCATGTGAAAAGATACCCTGTTCTTAAGAAGTTCATAGTAGTTTGTTGGAGCTACAAAAAAAATGACACAGTAAACATTTGGGGGGGGTTGAGGCAGGAGGATTGCTATAACTGTGAGGCCACCTTGGAACTATATAGTATCAGGCCAGCCAGGGCAACAAGGACACCTTGTTTTAGAAACTGAAAAATACAAAAAGATGATGTAATCCTAGACAGACATTGTAGTAAACAGTTATAGACTGTCATGGACAGGTGGACAAGGTGGAAACCAGGGTGTACCCCAACATTCAGGGTCTCAGAGGGAAGAAGACTGTTGATTATGGTCCAAGGAGAAGAGTTCTGCATTCTTGTGTGTTGACAGCAAAACACTTTGGAATAGTACCACTTTGAATGTTTTGGCAGTGTCAGCTAAGAAGAATGAAGAGGCTCTGAATTTCTCCAATGCTAATCAATCTTGCTATAAATTCATTTTTAACTTCTAGTTTCACAGAGGTTATAAAACACAGAGCCCTCTCCTAACTTCCTTCCTTCCTTCCAACTTAAACATCCTAGGGATAATAAATGTCTCAGAATTTAGAATTTAGGAAGAAAAGTACATTAATACATGGTGGGATCATTCATATGTACATATAGTCTTAAAGATTAATCATATAATGCGATAGGAATACAATCAGCCTAAGGAATTTTTGAAACTATCACAGACATATGTTGTATATCATTGTAATCATTACAAGGCCAAGGTCCCCTGTAATAGAATGTCTAGAAAATTGGAAATGTGAATGTCTTGAGATGGTCAAGTAGTGCCTAGGAATAATTTCCTCTGTTCCTGAGGAAAACAGAGTTCTTTTAATTAGGGGAGAATGATATAATTCTGAATAAATGTTCTCTCAGAGCATTATAATTATACTTAACATATAAATATTAATATACTTAATATTTAGATCTTATATTAATCCCTTATATTATCCTAGAAACTTCTCTCAACTCCTACACGCTCCAGTTAATTTTTTGGCCTAAAATTAAACAGCTTCATTTTTTCCCCACGGAAGTATATACTCATGGATCCACGCTGGAAAGTTATTTGCTTTAATATACATGATTCAGCAGAGCATTTTATGACTCGCAAGAGTTGCGGCTTAAGTGCATATCTTCTGTCCATATAGAGGTCAGAAGTAATTTGCTTCATGATATAGGAATTAAAATCAATACTCTTACTTCCTTAGGAAAACAAACATAACATAATGTAAATGAGAAATGAGTAAATTATTAATGGATGGACTTATCTAAAATATAATACAAGCTAAGCAAGGTCATCCAGAGAACTGAGTTTACGAAGAACAAGTTACAAGAAGCAYGAAGAAGCTAGATAAATCAGCACAGCTCTGTCTGTAGAGATGAACTTTCATTGCAGCATCTTKKAGCCATATTACAAATGCCTAGTAACTGTCCACTTGAATGAATGTCTGCTTGGTTGACCGCTTGAGGGGAGGAAGCTGGAGAGCTAGGAGTCTTGCTTAAAGTATGTTGGCTCTCTTGAGGCAGGGTTGGGGGTGGCCACACCCAGGATTCTCTTTAACCCCTGATTAGCCATCAAAATGTAGAGAATTCTATCAGATGTGATCTGTGTTTCCTGAACTTTACATGCTTTGCTGTTTTATTCTTTCCTTCCCCAGGATCGAGTCAACKTCTTATTCTCCTGGATGCTCATCGTCTTTCTTYTTGTGCATGGTATGTTGCCACCTTTTGTAAATGTGATGAGAATAAGCTGACTTGGGGAATCAAAGTGGACATTTGCTCTCCTCTGTCTTCCTCATTCAGTGCTATAGATGATCTCCTGGGCCTGGGCATGCTGGGCAAATGGCACAGCACTGTCCTATGTTGCTAATTTATGCTTTGTGAGGATGGAGTCTTTCAACTACCATCTTTCTGGATCCTGCTCTATTTCTGATTGTTATACACTATGTGGTTTTCAAGTCTTATTTCCCAAGCCAAGATGTATAGCTGTTTGTGTGTTTGTTTCTTTTGTGTATGTGTGTGTTCATGTTTTTGCGGGTGCATATTTGTGGGGATGCATGTGCATGTGTGCATCTGGTGGGAGAAGAAAATTTCAGGAATTTCTCTGACTTTTCCTTCCTTCCTTCCTTCCTCGGTCCCTCCCTCCGTCCCTCCCTCTCTTCCTCCCTTCCTCCCTCCCTCCCTCCCTCCCTTCCTTCCTTTCTCATCTCTTCTTTCCTTCCTCCTTTCCTCCCTCCATTCCACCTTCCCTCCTCCCCTCTATCACTTTCCCTTTCTTTCTTTCTTTCTTTCTTTCTTTCTTTCTTTCTTTCTTTCTTTCTTTCTTTCTTTCTTTCTCTTTGTTTTTTTACTTCCTGCTTTCTTTCTCTCTTCTCTTTCTTTTTTCTCTGACTTTCTGATCTGTCTCTGTCTCTGTCTCTGTCTCTGTCTGTCTCTCTCTCTCTCTCCTCCTTTTACTGGCCTAGAACTTAGCTTGTAGACCACAATAGCTGGTAAATAAGTTAATTTCCACCTTCGCAGTCCTATGATTAAAAATTACAAAATGACAGTGATTATTTTATTATGGGTTCTAAGGATCAAACTCAGGCTCTAAGGGTTGGCAAGAATTGCTAATCAATCAAACCATTTCTCCAGCCTGGAAATAGATTGTTCTAAGTATCTGGACAACTGTTCTTCTTTCCTTGGAAAGGTGAGAAGAATATTCTTTTGAAAGACTCATGAGTATACAACTTGTGATCAACAAATTGAAATCTCCTTCAACACTGGCTCTCTTATTATCTGTGTAGAAAACGTGTTTGCACCTGTAGAATCTTTTCTCACTGCTGAGTCTTTACTAAATGTAGAAATGTGTTCATTTATCTGCTCAACCTACATCTGAACATTACTTTAATGTCAGTGCTAGAGATAGAAACATG